>QTSX02006056.1:0-39031 GCA_014839935.2 Entomophthora muscae | reverse complement strand
GGCTGTGTTGTCCCACCCCTGGACAAAGATCTTCTTTTTTCCGGCATTCTGGAAGATTGGACTTAAAATCAGCTTCAAATAGAAAATTATTAACTTCCATATTTTCAGAAACTTTGGACAGAGATTTGGTTTTGTCTGAGGGTGGGCCAACATAGCCCTACACACAAGTAATATCTTTCCCAAAGGGGGTAAGACAGACAGCACATCCTGAGCTGCCTCCAATTATTTCTCCCATTTGGCCAGCATGCATTATAAAGGCAGGAATTTCCTTATACACAGTCTGCAAGGGGAAAGATACAGTCAAATTCTGAAAGAGAGCTTCTGCTAGTTCAGCAGCCTCTTCAGAGGAATCTACCAAGACAGGGGGACAATGAGCCTGAGCCAAGTAAGGACAAGCCACTACAGCCTTAGCTTCATTTGCAGATGGGCAAGTTGTAGTTGTGGTTTTCCCTGAATGTAGCTTTTAAGGGATAGAGACTGTCTCTGGGACTGCCAGCACCAAGTAGCCATAACCATCAGACTCATTGCAGTCAGAGTCCTCAGGTTAAGAATCACTAGAGAGGTTATGGAACAAGTGAAGGATAGTCAGTCCAGCCAAGGGGGAAGATTACTTGTCAAAAGGGGGATCAGGAGGAGATAGGGAAGATTGGTCAGCAAAGAGTGTCTCTGCCTCTAAACTGACCCCTTTTTTCCTGCCTGCTCTTTTGGGTTACAATCTTCTACCTAAGGGTTGGTGCAGGTAACGTGAGTGATGTCCTATTTGACTACAGTTATGGCATCCTTGTCTCTTAGGACTGCCCACTTGAGCCTATGAGTCATAATATGTGGAGTGCAGGAGGTGTTTCTAGCATTGCTGGCTTTATTTTTACGTACCACTGTACCTCCATGGGTCAAATGCATGTCTTGCAAGAGCGTTTTAATGCTCTTCATGGAAGTGAGCAAAGCCTTGTGTGCCTTGAAGTGTAGGCATAGAAGATGATTCACCTTCAAAGCATTTGAACATGCTGTGTAAGCTTCCTGGGGAGTTAACTGACAACTGGTGATCAATTGTTGTCCTTCAATATAGAAACAATTGACAAACTCAGCCAATGTTTCTTTAGGCTTAAATGAAATATGCATAAACACATCTTTCTGACTTCCAAGCTGAGATCTCCTCTAAATTCTTCAATTAGGAGTTGCTTCATGTCCTCCCAAGTGACAATAGAAGGGATTTTGGGGACCACAATTTCTTGGCACGTGGAATGCAGGCAGATAAGAATATGTTCCTTCTTAAGTTCATAAGTGACCCTGCACATTGCAGTCTCATAATTTATCAGGAAGGCAGCAATAGTAGATGTTTTAGTGTCAAATATCTGTTTGAACAAAGGCTTATAATTGGGGTCAATGGACAATGGGGTGGATTGGCTGTTATAAAATGAGTTGATAAAATAGATGTGGGGATTACCCTCAAACTCAGATTCTGCAGCAGGTTGTCTAGACCAGAGGAGTCAAAGGCTTTCCTCTAGGGTATCTAAAGTAAAGCTGTTCTGTCTACTAATATCTCTAGCAGTGGCAGTAGCAGCTCCAAATTCATCAATCTGTAATCTGTTGCATCAATAGAGTGCCAGCAATCCCATTGAGGCAAGTGGTCAGCAAAGTGGTCTGAGCTACCAAGGGGATGACCTGTCCATTCATTGTCTTGGTAAAACAAGAGAGGTTTTGTACCTCTCTCTCCAATGCGTCCTGCCTATCAGCAACATCATTTGTTACTTCTGCTAGCTAATCCAGTGCAAGGGCACAGTTGACCTGGGGTTGGCCTTCCAAGCCAGGGCAACAACTATGATTGCCATGAGCGGGGGTTCTAGCAACTTCACCTCCTCTTCACCTTCAGATTCAGAAGACAAATCATCAGGATTAGAGAGGTGTTGTCTCAAGTATTTGATTTCTCCCTGAAAGGTAGCTACTTGGTCAGTGAGCAAAGCAATGAAAGAGTCAGGCATAGGATCTACTGGAGGAGGGTTTTGAACAGCAGATTGACACCAAGTGATATCCTTGAGCTCCGCTATGGCTTCCCATACCTTGGCTTCAAAGTCAGACGGGACCTCAACAGGAGGAGCAGGAGGTGTCACCTCAATAGATGCTATTCTATCATCCACATAATTTTGTACTTGGTAGAGAGTGTTGCCTAGTGCAGCCTTATCCAGACCATATTGATGCTGCAGATGGCAGCCCCAAGTATCAACATGAGTCCCAACCAATTTGAGCTGAGAATTAATATGTTCTCAAAATTGGTTAAGTTTGCTAATCAGAGTCTCAAAATCTTGGCAATGCTTTAGCAGAGAGGCCTCAATTTGTCCATGCCATGTTGCTTGATGCTCATCCAATTTGAACATTTGATCCTTGATATATCCAGGGAGCAAGGAAAAAAGGGAATTCAGTGAGGAGGTTAAGTACTTCTGGGAGGCCAGCAAGTTGCGCTGCATTATCCAAAATACACACAAAGAGGCTGTGGGGCCATTCTTGATATGCCATATTTTGAGCATGGTTGTTTGAGACAGCAGTGACTATAGCATTTAAAAGCTGGTTCTGGGATCCTAATGCAAGTTGATGGTGAACCAGGGCGGGTTGAATAAAATGGTTGACTAACACGCCAATTGTATCCATAGACTCCACCAGCGCGGGGGGAAGACCAAAGTCCAAGAGGAAGGAGTACAGGTCTTCAGAAGCATACCTGGGACAGAGACCAGGGATATTATGCATTGCCACAGTGCCTGAGTGGAGGAGAGAGCGGGCTGCAGCACAAGCTTGTTTTTAGTTGAGAGAGAAAGCTGAAAGGGGGGCCCAATTGGGCCTGGGGGACAGCACCAGTACCATGGGAGTTAAGGGGGCATTGGTGATGTCTTCTTCTAGAGGAGGACTAGAAACTTTAGGTTGTTTGGGTACTTCAGAAACAAAGGGAGAAGTACCAGAGAATGCACGTGGGAACAGGGTAACCAAGGGGCTTGCAGCCCCTGTAATGAGCACCATTTTGTTGTGTTTAGCTCCTGGGGACAACATCCAGGAGGACACATCAGGAAATCTTTATAAAAAAAGATTTGAGGTTTGAAGCTAGCCTTGGGTTAGCCTTCAGGGAAAAATTAAGGGCACATACCTTAATTTCCTGGAATACAAGATGAGGAATTCCTTTTGGCAAAAAGTAAAGGAAAAATCTTGAAGAATATTAAAGACAACAAAAATGTTGATAAACTTGTCTTTATTAGGAGAAATGATTCTACTTAAATAGTATACAAGGGTTAATGATCACTCATTAGGTAGACAGAGTGGTAGAAGGGGTCATGTTGGGATGAGGTTAAACCAGGATCAGTCAAGGACAGGTATAATATTCCGGAATGGGTGGATATTGAGCCAGACCCATTTGCGGAAGGCAAGGAATTCCAAAAATTGAAAGCAAAACTGGCTAAATCTTTGCACATATCAATATTTGAAGGCCATATTGAAATGATATGGCAACCTCCAGAATTAACTCATACAGAATAGAACATCCTCCATGTTGAACAATTCTCAAAAATATTTTTCTTATTTTCAATATTAAAGATTATTTTTTTCTTGATTAAATAATTGACACTGATAATAGAAGCAATGTTTTGATTTTTATTTTGAGCTTTTAATTGAAATTATAAAAGACAAAGAAAAAACAATTTCTGGAATTGTTAACATGGAGGATGTTCCATTCTATATGAGTTAATTCTGGAGGTTGTCAATAGCATTAATGGTGCAATTTACGTCACCAACCAAATCTTTGCACATATCAATATTCAAAGGCTATATTGAAATGGCATTAATGGCACAATTTACAACACATATTGTTTCCTTGACTCCCCAGGTCATATACCAGAAGGTTTCTAAGGGGATCTTTCTTCTGAGAGTGAATTAAAGCCCATTTTAACCCCTATACATATTTCTGAGATACATTTTCCCTTGATAGAGAATGACATCCCCTTCCAGCTGGTCCCTGGCTATGACCCAGGACACACTTTGGGGACTGGTGGACAGGAACCCCACAGTAGGCCTTATCTGAAGTCAAGATATAGAAACTGTGGTCTGTAAGGGAGCCATCAGATTTCTCTCCCCCAGTGGAGTGAGCTGGACTCTGCTCAAGGGAGGTGCTGTGAATGCTAATATTCACGCTCTTGTAATTTTGTCTTTGTTGGGTTGTTTTGAGGACAAATCTCTTGCTTTCTCTTTCACTCCTTGAAATGGATCTATTTCCAAAGATGGAAATTAATATGTTTGTCTCCCTAAATTTGTGCAACTCACTTGTCCCACTCATGCTTGTGGCAAGTGCTCCTACTGTCCTTGTATTGTTTTTTGGCAACACCAAACAATATATATTCCAATTTTTATCTTTAATAAAAATTAAGTTCTATTCACATTTCTGTCTTTGTGTTTTCAAGTACTTTGGTGGCTTTCTCTAGCCATGCCTAGAAGAGATATATCATTCAGGGCCACAAGGTAATCAAATAAACTTCCCTGCCAACTAACCAATGCTTAGTATGAATCCAATCCTAAGGTTAGGATTTCCCATTATGTATCTGTGCTGCGCCTCAGCACACAACAAAAAATGGTGCTCACTACAGGGGCTACAAGCCCCTTGGTTATACCCTTTGCCACTAAGTCCTCAGGCCTGTCTCTTACCCCACTACAGGAGCCGTCCTTGCCTGAAATTACCAGTCCTACTATTGAAGAAGACATCTTGGACCCACATATTGTCCTCACTGTCTTAAACCTAGGAAATGATTTTTATCTGGTAGCTTACCCTATGGGCACTCCCAACTTGGAGCAAGTCATGGTGGTAGCCCTTTGGATAGCCTGCAATGGAGCCATCCCCTGCTATCATCTACAGTTTAATAAAACAGAATATTATGAGGTAATTGTTGCTCCACAATTCCTGTAACATATCCTCTCAGTGGCTGGCTCCTCTGACCATCTGCTCTTGTCCTTTGTACAGCCTGCCTTAGCTCACTATCAAATGGTGTTGGGGCTTCACATCCAAGAAATCTTGTTTCTTCATGCCACTGTAACCAATCATTAGGACTATTTTGCTTCTTACCAACAGTGGATTCACTGCCTGTTCTCTTTGATATCTAATAACTAACGTGATTTCATTGATTATCAGTCTTGTCTGGTTACCTATATTGAGAAGATACGCTTGTTCATCCCTGAATATGTCAGGGAGTGTCTGCATGAATTTCATCAGTTACAATAACCCTGAGAAACTCAAGTAGACTCCACTCTGAATGATTACCTCTCTGACCTCAAAACTTATGGAACAACTTAACATGTTTAGCTCCTACTCTTTGAACAATTACAGCAGGTGGCAGAGAATGCTGCTTGAGGTCTCTGTGAACTACAATAGGAAGTTGCCCAAGAGAGAGCCTCCATGGCTGCTTCCATTATAAAGCTTCAAACCCAAGTAAACAAGTTGTCTGTGCTTAAACTGGATGTACCCCCTCCTCGCTGTCTGATGATATGATGGATAGAGAACAGAAGTTATGAAAGTGCTATCAGGGAACTATTTGTGTCCATTTACATCCAAGGATGTCCTGCAGAACCTCTTCAGCTAGACCCACAAGTGACTGCCTTGAGTGCACAGGTTGCAACCCTTCAGCAAGAAGTTGGTGTTCTTGGTGCTACTATGGCTGATGTCACTAGTTCTGTTGGGCTTGCTGACAATGATGGCTGCTGCCCTGGGTTGCCTGGGAACCCTAAAATTCATTGTGCTAGGGATTTTATTGCCATAGCCAATGAATTTGACAGTAGGACACGCCATTTAGAATACAGGCATCTCAAAAAACGCTATTTTGAAATCCACCATCTCAATTTTTACCTATCTAGATTTTATCAAAAACACCATTTCAATTCATGGCATTGCAACTAAGAAAAACAGGCTTTGAAATTTTTAGATTTTTTGAACCCCAAAAATAACCCAAAAAATTCTCAAAAAAATAAATTTTCAAAACATTTCTAGGCTTAAAATGCCTCAGGATTCTAAATCTGCAATAAAAATGGGGCAAATTAGTAGCAATAAGGTTACATAAAACCTAAAAGATAAAATATACCCAAAAACAACTATTTTCATCTATTATAACTATAAGCTATACTTTACTATAAGCATAGAATTGTACCAAATACTAAAAAAAGTCAAAAATAATAAAATTTGAGAAAAAAAGAGAGGAGATAAAAAGTTAATACTGCAAATAGGCTCAAACATTAGTTGAAAGAGCAACAGAGATGGCCTGAAGATGCTCAAGCTTTCTATCCTTGGGATAGTAGGCAAGGACCACCTTGCTGATTTCAGTATATTTCTTTACCACCTTAGTCTGCTTGGGGGGTTGCCCTTGGACTTCATGCCAGTGTTGAAGAGCTGGGCAGTGATGGCTTGCTGGGTTTTAAAATGCACCATTATTTTGTTGAATTTGGGCTTATGAAACCGGACTCTTGTTAAAAATTGGCTATGCCACCCTTCAAGAGAAGAGGTAGTCTTGATTAAACCATCTTTTATCTGCTTATAGCAGTTCCACTGGATTGAGTCACTGCTCTTTCTGATGTGGCGTGCTCCTTGAAACACTCCAACCCATTGAGTTTCAAAATAAGCAATGAACAGAGAAAAAGCTGCCTGGTTGACAAGGATATAAGGATGGCAGAGGAGGGCTGTTGTAAAAGGCATTGGCCTCCTCCTTTCTCACAAGGGCAAGGGCAGCAAAGCAGTTGAACACATCCTTGGCTTCTTTAGTGCCTTCAAAGTTGACCAGATCATGAAGATCAGAGAATTTTTGGAGGCAGCATCAGAGTGCCTACCAGAAGTGGAAGTAGCATCCCTGGGGAGAGCTCTTGAAGACTCTAATGAAAGCATTTGCCTGAGCCTGTTTGAAATCCACTACCAGATATTTGTGGTAGAGAAGGCTTTCTGGCTGTTTTTTGGTCAGGGGGCTTCCTCTTCCTGGGACTTGGCCTTCTTCTTGCGCCCTCTGGTTTCCTTTGGCTCCTCTGTTGATGGTTGGGAGGATCTCATCCAACTTGGCCTTTAAAATTGTAAGAGCACAGACATAAGTTTCCTGCTTCTTATTTGGGAAAGAAAAAGAAGACCAGGTGTGAGATTAGGCTGATTGACCACAAATGATCAGGCTGACTATTGTACCCAGATCTCTATCAGTTACACGCTTTTTTATCACTAGGTCAATATTCTATTAAGTGTAGTAATTATATGTTGTGTAATCATCAATATATTATAGTTGATATAGCAGTTATATACCATGTAATTGTTAGTTTATTATGATGGATGAAATGATTATATGCCATATTATCACTTGATTATCATTCCAATGTGTAATGATTATATGTTGTATATTACTAGTTTATTATAATTGATGTAGCTATTATGTGCCGTATAATTGTTAGCTGTTATAAATGATTATCACTGATTACACGCTGTATAATCATAAGATCATTAATTGTGTATCTCCCATTCCACCCTACTGGACATTGTATTAACTAATTCCCACACAGTCTGATGGTTGTATAGAGTCATATCAAACAAGTGATATGCAAATGGCTATGAAAATACCTAGTTTGGATCAGCATTACATGGCGTATAATTGGGCTCCTTATTGGTTTGGGTCAGCATTACTAGCAGATAATGTCCAAGTTGATATTGGATTGAGCCTACTATTATACAGCGTATAATCTCCAACTTGACCCATTGCATTAATAAGCAGAAGGCTTGCCAGCAAGAAAAGAATCACTGATTAAGCCCTGAAAATGGAATACCAGAATTCTACCTTCCAATGTTGGAGGATAGATTAGGGACCATTTATAAGTGTCAACTAAATACAGTATAGTTTCCCAGCGCAATAATAGCATGTAAGATAGAGCCAATCAATAAATGACAGTAGGCTAGCTCAAGAAGAGTGTAGGCTGTAGCTGAAGTGCCATGTACACTTTGCTAAAACCAGTAGCAACACAAGTGCCAAGGACAGCCAATCAGAATAGGCACAGCCAGCAAAGATGGACCTATTGCAAAGGTAGCCACTGAGAACTTTCTGAAAGGACAAGAACAAGGGTTGTTGCAGCATATATTGATACAGATGCCTGAAAGGATGAAAACAAGTTCTTAGTTACATCTGGATAGATTGCAGCCGCTGGCTAAATTGTACTCCAGTTTCAATAAAAGTAGTTATCTTCAAAGTTCTATTCTATTGTAGTTTGTAGTGCTCTTGCATAAGATTAGGTAGAGTACAGTGGAAAGGCTAACATCTATTTGTAGCTTTGAATATATCAGCAATAACCCAAGTTTCTCAACATTGGTGCTCACTTGAAATTGACCTCTGCCAATGCCCACGGAAACTGTCCCTGCCTGCCAAGGGTTGTCCTTGGCTTTGCCTCCACCCAGTGTTGCTGATAAGTATGGGTAAAAGATTGGATAATCAGACAGTGAGATTGCTCCTGTCTTCTCCATTAGTGACCCTGTGGTTGTTTCACCCTTCCACAACTGTCCCTTTGGTTGTGGCCCCTCTACCCTCTGTTCCTGAGGGTCCCACTTTGGTTCACTTCTAAAGTTGCACACAGATTGTAGAGCTTGCTGAAGCGCTCTTATGTGGATTCGGCCTCTGTCCTACCAATTGCCCCAACCAGAACCTCAGTATCTCTTTTCCACTATTGTGACCAAGAATCTTGCTGGCAGCTCTACTGGCTATATTTTGATGCCTCCTTTCAGGCTCTCCAAGAATAACTTTCTGGAGGAGATCATGATGTGGAGTTCCTTGCAGGCTTTGTTCAGCTGTCTGTCAAACAACTCCAGCTTGTTAACACACTCCAAAAACTTGAGTTGTCTTTCCTAGGCAACACCCTCCTCTCCTGTTGATCATGGTTGGGCTGAGCAGTGGGCCACAGCCAACACCTTCTTTTTGGAGTTGCACACTAGGGTCCTGTCTAATCAGTTCATGGGGGAACACCCATGCCAGAATTGATGAACTGATTGATGTCCCCAACTCAAAGTTCAGAGCTATGGTCTACAAAGCCATGGGCACTTGTGGGGCCTCCATGGCATGGCTCCAGGATGTACACAGGCTCTTTGCCAAATCAGAAAAGCTCAGTGTGCTCATGGCAAATGACTTGGCCACCATTGACCAGAACGTAAATTGCCCTAGACAAGGAGATGGAACAGCTGGGTTTGCGACTCCACCAGTTCAAGAAATACGTTCTGGATGACTTTCAGAGACTGGAAGCAAAGGTCAACAGCCATCTGAAGGTTCCACTCATCCACGCCTAAACCGCTGCTGTGCCCAAACAGTGCCAGGATTGCAGCACTGGAGACAAAGGTAGAAACCCTGGAAACCATAATTGGTGGATACAAGGAGGAGTTTGCCAGAGCCCACAACCCCATAATGGCCCTAAAAACAGAACAAGTGACCATGAAGAATACTATTTCACACTTGTCCAAAACCACGCTGGGTGTAGAGTCTGAGCTCTGCCAAAAAAGCCTCCAGATGGACCACCAGAATGTCCAAGACCATCTGGCAAGGATGGAAGCTTGTATACAACTAATGGAAACAAAAGGCTGTAAGTGTATCCCTACCAGCCAGCAGACATCATCCTCTATGCCTACCAATCACTATTAAGACGCTGACAACATCTCTGAGGAGGAAGTGGAACACACAAACAGGGGGATTCCCAAGGTGTTCACCACCCTTCCTACCAGAGAACCATTCATGCAAAAAGTCATGCCTGGGGCTAGGTGTAGCTATACAGCAGTGTCAGGAATCCACTCATTGGGAAGTCTCTCTCTAATAGAATGAAGGAGAGCTCCTAAGTTGAATTTGACTAGGGTGGACCCTAATGGAATCCCTATCAGGAGCATGAGCATGTGCAAGAGATGTCCCAATAAGCAGAATCTCCCCAGAAAGGGAGTGAAGTGGTTTAGAAGATAGTAGACGCTGGTATACCCCAAGACTAACCTGGGGGCCTTGGGGTGGATAATGGGAGGGAACCATGCTGTTTCTACATATGGGGCATGGCAACAGTGTGGTCCAAAACAATACCAAATTGAATCTTCTGATTTATTGGTGGGAGTTGAGTTAAGGAGTCTTGAAGTTTGCATTGGCTTGCCAAAACTGATTAACACATACAAAGCCCATACAAGGAAGATGAACTTCATGCTTTTGAAGGGGGAACCTTTTTAATCTACTAATCAAGTTTTTGGAAGTTTGAGAATATATATTTATTGGTTTGATAGGAATAAGAAATTGTTGGAGAAATTTGGAATGGGATAAAATCCTCAGTTTAAATACTGAAGTCAAGTGGGGAATCGATCATAATAGTTATCAGGAGATCCAGAAAGAGTGATTTGGCAAGTATTGTTTTGCAGGTCTGCAGCAGGCTGCAGCCTGTAATATAATAAGAGGTAGGTTGGATTACTGGGATACAGGATTCTTCTGGACTATAATGGGGATATTAATTTGAGCCTGGATGAGTATTATTTCTTTGGCTTGGTTGCTTTGCTTTAATTGATTGGCTAGGTGGGTCCCCTGTATATTGGTGATTTGTTGATCTGCATTTATTTTCAGCTTGTTGTTGGTTTTGGGGTTTCAGAGCTTATTGTTAATGTGCCTTTGTTGTTGCTGTCACTTTCTTCATCTCTGGCTTGGAATTTCAGTTTTAGACTAGGTTTAATATTATAATTAAGATTCAAGTGTTTGCTTTTGTTTTTGCTTCTGTTCCTTAAAGAGCGTTCATTAATCAATTTTAAGTGCAGATTTGAATTGATTGAAATTTTATAATTAATTTTTATTTCCATATTAAAATTTCCAATTTTGTGATCTGTTTGTGTTTGAATGGACCCAGTGTTAGAGCTATGACCTGTGAAAGGGATAGAATTCCTTAAAGGCAGATAGGCAATCAACTGCCTTCCCACATCAGCACACTGAGCCCACAATTGTAAATGAACAATTTAAGCCGCTTAACCTCCCCAAATTTGACAAGCAAGGAAATGTGCATTCCTTCCTAGAACTTTTCAAAATGGCAATTAGAGGCGCCAGCAACCACCAGAAGGTGACCACACTCATTATCACACTAGACGCAGTAAGAGTCAGACTTAGTGATGTCACAACTACCTGCAACTGACTGGAGCTACCAGGAAGCAAGACAGGCTTTACTCAAGGAGTTTGGTGAAGAGGATATCCTCTTCACCAGTAAATCTAAATTTGGAGCCATAAAGTTCACCCCAGGCAAAACAAAACAATAATTTGCAGAAAGGTTCTATCACAATGTGTTGGTACTCCTTGGTTCTGGCACAATCTCCACCTTTGACATCCATGCTAAAATGAAGCAGGCAGCCCATACTTACAAAGAGCTCCACAGAGCAATGGCCCCTGCCTATGGCAAGGGCAAGGATGTTTCAGAAATTGTGGACTGTCTTTGTAGCCATGCTGAAACGTTTGGTCCCCCTAATAGGACCCAAGTCTAAGCAATCAAAGACAGCCTACAAAAAACCATGCTTCCAGAAGGAGGATTCTGACAAGTCCTCTGTGCACCCTCCTGATGTGAAGGGTCCCTATTGCATTACTTGCACCACAGCAGGACATTGGAAATAAAAATGTCTGATCAACACCAAGAAGGTACAAGTTGTACAATCCCATCCCGCTAGCATCAATGAGGGAAAAGCCAAGGCAGAGTAGAAGAGGTAAATTCTACCTCCACCAGAACCCTCAACCTTCCCATTGAACCTGGTCCCAAAGTACACCGCCTGGAAGATCTGCATGAGGACACAATTCACATGATTGTAGCCAACAATCTCTATGCTGGGACTACCTGCTCTCAAACTAAAGTCCAGCACAAAGAGGCTGCCCTAGCTGAAGTATCAAAAACCTTATGCAACTCAAATCCAGGACGCCAAAGAAAACCGCTGTTTGCCATGCTCCAACAATACCCTAAACTTTAAGTCAATACAAGTAGCTTTCCCTCTGGAGGAGCTTAAGTCCACATATCCTGATGTCTGCAAAAGCCTGCTCTGCACCTTGGAGAGTATGAGGAGAATAGGATAAAAACATTAAAAGGCCTTGATGACCCTTATATTTGATTGCAAATACATTGAAATATTTGTTAACAAGCATTGCATTTGAGCAATTGTAGATAATGGTGCCCCATTTAACATCATCTCCACTATGATGGTAAAGAAACTGGGTATAGCCCCTGATGTTGACTACAGATTGCCATTTGGTACAGCTGGTAAAGAACCCACTTACTCTGTGGGAGCATATAGCACACTACCCATGCAATTTGGTTCCATTGCAGTATCTGCTCCAGAAGTTGTATTGCCAAACAACACCTATGATTTCCTCATAGGCAACTCTTTTCTGGTGAAATATGGAGCCATGACACATTGGGGTCTTGCTACCTTCAAAATCTTTGGTCAAACCCTACCCTTGTTCTTCAGTAGGGAAGGACAAGACTCTGCTCTTAAGCCCTGTAAGTTTGTCAACCTGGCTTACGCTAACAGAATTATCCCTGTTGAATAAAAACTTGTTGGGAAACACAGATGTAAACTCCCTACACAGATTCTGGAGCATAAGGGTATCCTTTTAAGGACCAGGTCTGCATTTTCCCTGGAACCTGGTCACCAGAAGATTGCTGAGACTGGGCTGTCTGTGATTGTCCCTGAAGGGTTATACGTGGAAGTCATCAAACCCTGGGGCTGTTCACACTTTGAAATGTGCATTGTGCCAGGAATTGTTTCCCCTAGACAACAAGAAGATCCATGTCCTCTTAGCTAATCTCAAAAAGAAGCTGCTTTCTATCAAGAAAGACCAAGTGGTAGGCTTCTTATATTTCTACCCCACAGAGGAACTATCCAAGGTCAACAGTTTTGGCACATTTGAGGAAATGGGTATACTGGACAAACTTGAGCAAGCAGTCCACCTGACTACACCCCTAGCAGACCTTTCCTCCCTTGGCCCTGAGGAACAAGCTCAGGCATCTTCATTGTTTGAGAAGTACCACTCAACCTTTACTGAAAGTGATCATGATCTGGGTTGTGCTTAAGGAGTAACCCATCACATTTATACAGGATCCACACCCCCAATTTGCATGTGTCCCATACAATGATCTAAGGAAAATGAAGAAGTAGTCTCCAAAGAAGTCAGTGAGCTTTTGAAAAGAGGCATGCTAGTACCGTCCAAAAGCCCTTGGGCGTCTCCTATCCTGATTGTAAAGAAGAAAGATGGCTCTAACTAAGTTTTCATTGACTATTGATGCCTCAACAAGGTTACCAAAAAGGACTTGTACCCCTTGCCTCACATAGATGAAGCATTAGACTGCCTTGGAGGTGCCAAGTACTTTTCTGCTATGGATCTCATATTGGGGTATTGGCAGATTAAACTACCCCCCCCAAAGAACAGGAAAAGTGCACCATTATAACAACACAAGGACTCTTTCAACCAACAAGGATGCCACAAGGGCTGTGCAATGCCCCTGCAACCTTCCAGTGAGCCATAGACACTATCCTTGGTGACCTAAAACTCTCTGGTATCTTAGTGTATTTGGATGACATCAACATCTTATCTAGGAATTTCACTGAGCATCTAGCTCACTTGAAGGAGGTTTTAAAGAGGCTAGCTGATGCCAATCTTAAGATAGAGCTGCACAAATGCCAGTTCTTCAAAGACCAGCTGGAATACCTGGGCTTTATCATAGATAGTCACAGCCTGCAGCCTCAGCCTGCAAAAGCTGAAGCCATCTCTAAGATGAAGCAAACTGAGTTAAAACACAATGTACAGGTCTCCTTGGGAATGGTTGGTTACTATTGGCGTTTCATCCCCTGCTTTTCAGCCATTGGTGAATGTCTCTTCCACTTTCTGAAATTAGGAGTTGACTTTGTATGGAGTAAGCAATGCCAAGGAGCCTTTGAAAAATTATGCTTGGCCTTGTCCAGCAACCCTGTCCTAATGTATCCAGACTTTGACAGACCCTTTGTGATCCATACCAACGCCTCACTTACAGCAGTTGGGGCTGTACTATCCCAAATTGACAACAAAGGACTCAAATACCCTGTGGCATACAGTAGTAGAACGCTAAACGTTCATGAATGCAACTACCTGGTGACAGAGCGTGAATGCCTGGCAGTCATCTATGCGTGCAATCAATTTTGGGTCTACATTCATGGTGTATGGTTCACAGTTGGTCACAGACTATGAGTCCTTAGCTTGGCTTCATAGCCTCAAGGAACCAGAAGGCCAACTTGCTTGTTGGGCACTGAAACTACAGGCCTTGGACTACAAAATTCTCCACTGCCCTGGTAGCAAGCACCAGAATGTTGACTGCCTATCACACTTACCCACTGTGGCCTTAGTGAGCCCATTACCTAAATCAGTTGTACCGCAAAATGATGACTGAGGAGTTTAGTGGCAAGCCCAAGAAAGTACAGCATATTCTAAAAGACCTCTGAAAGGATACAGTACTATGCAATGGTGTGCTTTACAAGTTGGTGGATGGCAAGGAACACATATCCCTCCTCCTTCCAAAAGGACCAGTATTGTCACAGCTGCTCATAAGGCAATGGATCATGGTTCCTTTTGGAAAACCAAAGAGATTCTGTCTTGCACCTACTTGGGAAGCAATTGTTGTGTTTGGCTCCTGGGGACAACATCCAGGAGAACACAACGGGAAATCTATATAACAAAAGATTTGAGGTTTGAAGCTAGCCTTGGGTTAGCTCTTCAGGGCAAAATTAAGATCACATACCTTAATTTCCTGGAATACAAGATGAGGAATTCCTTTTGGCAAAAGGAAAGGAAAAGCTTGAAGAATATTAAAGCTAACACAAATGTGGATAAACTTGTCTTTATTAGGAGAAATGATTCTACTTAAATAGTAGACAAGGGTCAATGATCACTCATTAGGTAGACAGAGTGGTAAAAGGGATCACGTTGGGATGAGATTAAACCAGGATCAGTAAAAGACAGGTATGATATTCTGGAATGGGTTGGTATTGAGCCAGACCTATTTGCGGAAGGCAAGGAATTCCAAAAATTAAAAGCAAAACTGGCTAAATCTTTGCACATATCATTATTCAAAGGCCATATCAAAATAGCATTAATGGCGCAATTTCCAACAGCAATGAATTTTGACATTCAAGGAGACAAATGAATGCTGCATCAAGTGCCAAGGGAATAAGCCACTACAGAAAAGCACAACTTACCAAATGGTGCAACCTCATTTTGCCTGACATACTGTGTCAATGGACGTAGTGGGACCACTCACACGTAGCAGCCCTGGCTTTTGTTATGTGATAGTGGCTATAGACCACCTAACTAAGTGGGTGGAAGCCTGGCCTCTAAGGAAGGTAGATGCACCTTCTACTGCACAATTTGTCTTGGACACCATCATACTTTTCCACGGCTGCCCACAGTTCCTACTCTCAGATAATGGGGCTAACTTTATGGCCTCAGTAATATCAAGAGTAAATGACACTCATGGGAGTTTGTGGGCTACTCTCCACCCCATACCACCCCAAAACCCTTGGGATAGTGGAGCGTGCCAATGGTACCCTAACCCAGATCCTCTGGAAACTAGCAACATTGCTTGCATCTTCCTGGGAAACGTACTTAGGAGCAGCAGTGTTTGCGTACAACATTTTGCTTCACTCTACCACAGGAGGGTCTCCTTTTCAATTTATGTATGGCCACCACCCTGCCATCCCACCCATCCTATACTTGGTCACAGGTGATTCTGATCAGCTTTCCTGCAATCAGTATCTAGGTTGTCTGGATGACACCCTCATTAAATTGCAGGTATCTGCTTTTAGCAATACAGCTATCAAGACCCAAGCCAGATTTGAGAGGGACTCTACCAATAGAGCCCCATTGCCTTCTTTTGAGGTAGGGGAGGGGGTTGCATTCTGAAACACTTGAGCCGCGGGTAAATCCCATAAGCTAGAAAAGCCATGGGTAGGCCCCTTTGAGATCATAGAGAAAACCTCACCTGACGCTTACACCATCAAGGACAAGGATAATGGATGTATATTCAACTGCGTGCATGCAAAGTTTCTACATCCATTCTGCACCCCAAAGGAAGAGCCTAATTAAACACCCTCTTGATCTTATCACAAAAATCAATAAGTAAAAAATGACAGCTCATACATTATAAAAAGAAAAAACATAAAAAAAGGTAAAAATATAAATAAATTATAAAAAAGATATAAAAATAATAAAAGATATAAAAATATGCAAAATAGTGGAGTAGGACATATTCCTATATACTTTATTACTGAATGCCCTACTTCAGGCTCCTCAGGGACATGGTGTGTGGTAGCCTCCACATAGTCACCAAAGGCATGGGTGGACACCACCTGATAAAGGACAACAATGTTTCAAAGCCATATACACCGTGCCTTGGGGGAGAGCCGCTTGCAGTGCATGATTGGCACAGTCAAGGCCAGATCCTCGTCTGCCAGGCAACCCAGGCCACACTCAATGGGGAAGCACACCCCCAACACCAGACACTCCACAATAAATCCCTCTGAAGGATAGTCAACCAGAAGACCCTGCTGACAGCTGCAACACTTCACAACAGTAAAACTCCAGGATGGCCTGTATCTGGTCCAAGGAACCATGAGGAAGCAAAGGCTTGGGGACCAGGAAAAGGTTATCCAACAAAGCTATGTGAGGAGATATCAGAAACAGTTCTTCAGTCTCCAATCTCTCCAGGGTAATATTGATGACATTGGCCAGCCAGTTGTGCTGGTTATCAGCACATTGTAGCCCCCACTGCCAAGTGGAATTGGGACTAGGCACCCAAGCATGAGACCAGACCCTCACCACTGCATAATTGAAACCAATTACCCGCGCATATTTGGCATAAAAATCCACATTAGAGCAGGGCAGCTCTACCAAGACCCCTCTAGAGGCCAGGCCAGCTCACGGAGGGCCACAAAGCAAACAGCAGGAGGGTGATACTGCTCTGCATGTCAAAGACGGGAGTTAACATCCACCTCTTGCTTGCAAGACAGGAGGACAAAAAGGAACTCACTCAGGAACTTGTAACCCTGAAAGAGGCTGTCAACCTTGAATCCACATTATTGGGGTCATACAAAAGAACAACTCTGCCCAACAGAGTAGGGTCAGGAGCATATGGTACAGCAGGCGGCAGAGGAACCATGGCCCTGGCCTGCCAGGCAGCTAGGTCTACTGAGGTAGCCCAATTGGCATCCCCAGTCACCAGAGGAGGACAATTCTCCTGTTCAACTTCCTGCTCCAAGATAGGGCTGTGAGAATGCTGGAAAGGATTAGTGACCATGGTAGTAGCCAAGGACAACTCTGAGAAAGTATTGATCATGTGAGCACGTAGTAAACGCCAACTTTAAAACTGGAGGCAACTGTGCCTCTTTACTCTGGCAATTGAATTCCTGATGACGCTCCTCTGGCATGGTTCTCAGGAACTCCTGGTACTTCTCCTTGGTGCTGAGACAGGAAGATGCTGTTGAGAAAGCCATATACCTGATTCTCTTCTTACCCTCCCTATTTATGGTCAAGAGGGGGAAATGTGAGATTAGGCTGATTGACCACAAAAATCAGGCTAATTATCACATGCAGATCTCTATCAGTTACACGCTATATTATCACTAGGTTAATATTTTATTAAGTGTAGTAATTATACACCATGTAATCACAAATATATTATAATTGATATGGTTCGTTATATGCTGTGTTTATTGTTAGTTTATTATGATAGATGAAATGATTATATGCCATATTATCACTTTATTATCATTCCAATGTGTAGTTATTATATGCCGAATATTACTAGTTTCATTATAATTGATGTAGCTATTATACGCCGTATAATTGTTAGCCGTTATAAATGATTATCATTGATTACACGGCGTATAATCATGCAGATCATTAATTGTGTATCTGCCCATCCCACCCTACTGGATGTTGTATTAACTAAGTCCCACTTAGCCTGATGGGCATATATGAGTCATATCAAACAAGTGATATTCAAATGGCTATGAAAATACCTAGTTTGGATCAGCATTACATAGATGTATAATTGGGCTCCTTATTGGTTTGGGTCAGCATTACATGGCAGATAATGTACAAGTCAATATTAGATTGATTCTGCTATTATACAGTGTATAATTTCAACTTGACCCATTGAATTAAGAAGCAGAAGGCTTGCCAGCCAGAAAAGAATCACTTATTAAGCCCTGTAAATGGGATACCAGAATTCTACCTTCCAATTTTGGAGGACAGATTAGGGACCATTTATAAGTGTCAATTAAATACAATGTGGTTTCCCAGCGCAATAATAGTGTGTAAGATACAGCCAATCAATAAATGACAGTAGGCTAGCTCAAGAAGAGTATAGGCTGTAGCTGAAGTGCCATGTACACCTTGCTAAAACCAGTAGCAACACACGTGCCAAGGACAGCCAATCAGAATAGGCGCAGCCAGCAAAGATGGACCTATTGCAAAGGTAGCCACTGAGAACTTTCTGAAAGGACAAGAACAAGGGTTGTTGCAGTATATATTGATATAGACGCCTGAAAGGATGAAAACAAGTTCTGAGTTACACCTGGATAGATTGCAGCTGCTGGCTAGATTGTAACTCCAGTTTCAATAAAAGTAATTATCTTCAAAGTTCTATTATATTGTAGTCTGTAGTGCTCTTGCATAGGATTAGGTAGAGTACAGTGGAAAGGCTAACATCTATCTGTAGCTTTTAATATATCAGCAATAACTCAAGTTGCTCAACACCAGGGAAAGAAATAGATTTCCAACCTGCTCATGGATGTTCCAAAGCTGGTTAAATAGCTTTGGGCAGGTAGAGAAAGTGCCATCTGCAAGCCATGTTTTGCATTTCAACAGATTGTGCAGATCCTGTGAGGTGATAAATCAAATAATGCACTCAGGGGCATGTTGGCTGTTGTTGTGGAGAAATAATATCTCCTCATGACAAGATAGTTTTGTTCCTCAGTAAGGGTCAATTGATCAATTGATGAAGCACTGAAGCTTTCAGTGCTCAGAGCATATCTCTGATCAGTGAGATATCTCTGTATTTTGGAGGCGCCACCAACAGTGGAAAGTTGGGTGTCATTTAGATTGAGGAGGGCATTGTTTAAAGCCTCAGTTGCCGTTTGGTCTTTGGTGGTTGGGATGACCTGGCAAAGAAACCAGCAGATCAGTTGGTACAAGTGGATCAAAAGGCTTGGCAAAGTCATGCCCAGTAGTCAGAGGCTTTAGAATCGAGTGAACCTATATGTGGTAAGTCTAGCTGGGCAGCCAACATGATCACATTTAAAGTAATGCTGACGGATATAGCTTCTTCTTGTTGTTGCAGCTGAAGCTGTAGCCCTTGTAGAACAAAGCCAGCACCCCCTTTCTTAGTCATTATGTGGTAGCTGGCTGAGTATGTGGTGGGCACAGCAAAGGTGCCATTTTTATTGCAGATATTGTGGACATGTATAGATCCCAGAGCTCAATTTGCTTATCTGCAGGAGCACCAGGCTCAGGCTCTTCTTCCTCTTCAGGCTCTGAGATGAGATCAGAGTGGTGGTTGAAGTTGAACAACTTCTCTTGGGGGTCTGAAGGGGAGTAAACAAAAGGAGAGTGGGGAGGGGTAGGAATGTTTCCCTCTGGTTCAGGGGAAGATGTGGGTGTCTTGGGGAGCTTTATCCTTAGCAGGCTGCTTTTTAGGGGTAGTTCTGGCCTTCTTGGCCTTATGAGGAGTGATATTGGGCTTGGAGGCCTTGGTGACCTTGGACGCAGCTTTGTTGATGGACTTGGGAGGCATCTAAAAGGGAATTAGTATCAAAATATGAGCAATTTTGGGGTTGTTTTTAAAGAGAAGAATGAGAATATTTTAAATAATAAAAGTTTTATTTTTGTTTACATAGAATTGTAAAAAAAAGTCTTAAAATATATAATATCAAAATTTCAGTGCTTTTTATTTTGTAAAAAATATTTTTTATCAGTAACGTAAGTATGCAAAACTTTGAGTTTTGACTGAAAACTTGCAGTCAAAATGGTGTTTTTGACGTGACGTAATTGAGGTGCTGTAGCTCAAAAATATAGTGTTTTTGACCATTTTTTATATTAAATTAATAAATTTCTGGTGGAGCTACCTCAACTGGGCCAAAGAGTAAAACTTGAATATTTCAAAATTCAGCACATACAACTGGGGTTAAAAAGTACCCAGTTGTTTAAAGGAGGCCAAAAAATATATATTTGCTAAGTTTTAGGCAATTTCTTACATTTTTACTTAAGTGGTTTTAGACGTGAAACTATACTTTTTAAAAGTGGAAAGCAAGAATTGCAGTGAGGGAATTGATATAGTGTAGCCTGGGGTCATATGTAATTTCCCCTTATTTTCCCCTATTCATTGTGATCATCAAATTAATTGGGTGATATAAACTTGGTGGAATTTGAAGTGACGTAAATTGAAATGGCGTAATCACCTCCTTCCATATTAAAATCACTATTAAAATATTTTATTAAGAGAATTCTTATCAATGTATTCATGTATAATAAAGTTATAAATTAAATATAATAAAACTGGTTTTTTACCCAGCAATAACAATCACTAGAAGGACTATCATAGTGGTGTCTTTTTAGGTTGTTCCTTTTATAATTGTCTTAGATTAATACTATAGGAGCATCTTCTGGCACTATATAACAGGCTTTGATTTAGTTCAGGTATAAGCTTATTTTAGTTAAAGATAGATTGCGTGATTTTAAATGATGTGAAGTCAAGATGGCATAAACACGCCCCACACTAAGTGATTTCATATGTAAATAAAGTTAGCAAAATAAGATTTAATTAATCTGACTCAAAGTGACAGAATCAAGATGGCGTAAATTTGAGATGCCACATTATAAAAATATATGTAAATTTTAACTATTTTATTGTTTATTTTATTTTTTTGTGATTCAAAATCACTAACAGAAAAAATGCCATCTTGAATTAAATTTGAGATGGCGTAAATCAAAGTGCCGTTTTTGAAAATGTGTGTTGTACCTATTAAAGACAGAATAAGTGCCACAGATAAATTTATAAGATTAAATTTAAAAAAATTGATATATGCACTATAGCTATTTTAATTTATTAATTTAACAAAAAATATTTTTATATGCACTATTTGTTATTTTTATTTTAAATGTTTCAGTCTCATTATTAAAAATAATTTAGACTTTAAAGTTGTTGACATTGACACTTTTACGTTGTGAAAACAACTCGATGAAAATAAATTTTTATTAGTAAAAGTAAAGGGAAAATTGGGTTAAATTTAATTTTTTTATTAAGCTTAATATTAAATTGTGTCAAAATGGCCACAATTTTGTTGTGTTTTCTGGGTTTGCAACTCTGAACGCTTTAATAAACAGGAATTAAGCTACCACAACTAGCAAAAAACATAGTAGTTTTAAGATTTTGAGTCAATAGTGGCCATGTTGACATGAGCGCTATTGCCAAAATATAGGACTGATGGGGAAACAGTATTGGGATTGTTCATCTCTGATTGTTAACTTGAATCAGATAAATAATAGGAAAGGAGCACCAGAAGGAGTAAAGTAATTTATTTTGTTGCTCTAGTTAAAGCAAGAGAAAGA
The DNA here is from genome assembly GCA_014839935.2 of Entomophthora muscae. Classification (NCBI taxonomy): domain Eukaryota; kingdom Fungi; phylum Entomophthoromycota; class Entomophthoromycetes; order Entomophthorales; family Entomophthoraceae; genus Entomophthora; species Entomophthora muscae. The sequence continues at coordinate 17,393 of QTSX02006056.1, read as the reverse complement.
AAAAAGGCTGGAAAGACCTGTAAAAAGATTAAAAATGTTCAGCCAGAGAAAAGAGCAATTAAGGTAAGGTTTCCAAAGTTTAAAACTAACTCAGATGTTTAGGTTCTAGGTTCAAATTCTTTAGAAAGGTAAAATCAATCCAAAAGATTACTAACTGATGTTTAGGAAGCTCTTTAAACCAAAAAAAGAAGGGAAATAATTTTTGTATATTCTGATTAACTTGAGGGCCTCTGGTGCAAGGAATAGAAAATATAAAGGACCAATTAAAAGAGTTTCATAGTAGTAGTGGAAAGAAAGGTGAATCCTGGCAGTATAAGTGGGAATTTGAATTTATTATGTTGAGTCTAGGTCTTTTAGTATGATGCATGTCACAGCCCATACCAGAGTCCAACTGGACTCCCTCAGGGGAGGCAGGTTGGGCCTGGAAGGCCATGTACACAATAGGCGTGGTACAGACCAGGTAGTTAACTGCAGTAGCCAGGGGGCGCCAACTTCCAGTATGGGGCACAACCTGATCAGCCAGCCCCAATACTGTGATATAGACAAAGCCCAACTTACTGAGGTCCTGGGCAGGAGGCACAGCTAGCAGGGGTAGTAAGAGGAATCTCCAGCATGGAGGGCAAAATGATCACTCTTGGTGGCCAGGAGGAGAAGATGTGTGAGGTTGAAAAAGTGTAGTGAAGATACAAATAAATGCGAACAGAATAATTATATTGGTGCAAAAGTAGATAGATCTTGCAAGAAAATAAGGAATCCAGAGCATAAAGTCTTTTTATTTTAAGATGTCAACAGTGAGGAGGGCTTCTCCTCCTCACTATTTATAATTACTGGTAATTTAGAGGCTTTTAGTGCCACCAGAGGACTGATGGCATCAATTGCAGTTAAACTTACAATTTTCACTGGAACTTATGTGCTTGGACCAGGGGGTGGGTGCTCATTGGTTGGTATAACATGAACCTTTCTTGAGCTGCAGCATGCCAAGGTGCCACAGTTATTTATAGAATCCTGCAAGTGATTGAGTGCCCAATTGTGCACTCAAACAATCACCCTCCCAATGTACCAGTTCTTGATAGTTGAGAGGCCTAAATTTGTTAGTAGAATTGAAGCCAGGGATTTGAGGCTTGTGTGCCTCTCAAATCCTGGGCCATTTGTTAATCAAAAGAGGGTTTTCTTGCTCTGGGAGATACTTGGTAGGGGTTCCCAAGCTGTGGGGGTTTTGCCTCTAGGATGGCCAGCTGATTGTTCAGGGCTTTCTGGGCCCTGAAAATTCAAGCCCAATTACAGCTAGGGCTGAGATGTACAAAAAACGTGATAATTACAGTAATTAGTATAAGAGCTACGTCTTAATGTCATAAATTTGGAATTTGGGATCACTTAGTTAGGAGAATCCAAAAAAATATAAAAAAATTAAAAAGAAGGTTACCATCTTCTATTTTATTTAAAAAACCAAAGCTCAAATAAATCTATTCTGTCATCAATGCAGAGAATGAAATTTTTAGGGCCCAGAAATGCCTGACAATATGTTGGTAAGCATCTCCTTGACAACACCACATGAATGAAAGCCTTTGTAATTCACTCATCCTGCTACAAAACTACCTATCAACAGCCCTAAATGGCCAGGGAATTGTGGGTCCCACATGCCTCAAAACCCAGGAATCAACCACACAGGTAAAATTTTATACCAAAGTCATTGGGAAATTTTTAAAAAATGAAGCAATCATATACTTGCACTTTTTCCTGGGCGTTTGGCTGTGGATCTTGCTAATTGGTGTGGTAACATAGCAACTAAAAGCCAATTGCAACATAGCAGAGGCACAATTCAGGTGCAGCCCTCTGAGCACTTGAATGCGCCCATTTCAGGATACCAATAGTATTTTAATCAATAGGATTACACAAGACTAAAGGTGGTTCAATAATTGGTTATTCCCTTAGTTAAGTATAAAGATGAGGAAGGGGAACCTTCTTAAATGATGAAATTGCTTTAATAAATCTTATATGTAACAAGAGCACCTGTGATTTGCATAAGTATATTACCTTTTTAAAAATATATATATCTTACTTACTTCAATTAAAGAATCCTGCAAACAATATTCCCTTTTGTACCAGCAACCTCTATATCATTCTTTCCTTCTGTTGGTTCCTCCCAAATATATCCCAGACCAGGAGTATTATTGCCCTCATAACTTAGATCTCACTCCCTGGTTTATTTACTCTAATGTCATGCTGGAAACTCCAACCTCTCTCCTTGCTCAAGAGACTCCCTCTATCCAGGATTTCAGCAAGCTTGAATTTTCTATATCATAGTGCTGTGGTAACCAACTTCTGCTATGGACTGTGACAGAAATCCAAAATGGACTTTGTCCAGTAGTAAAAAATACTTTGATTCCAGAAAAATAGGTGATTCCAACTTTTCTAGATTTGATTACAGATTTGGGATGGATAAACGCTTCATTATAAAGCAGTCCATTGTCTCATATCCATTTCAGCTCTAGTGTTGTAACTGAGATTGCCTCCATACATTCTAATGTATCTCATAATACACAGGCGGCGCTCAAAGAGCTGCCCCATGACGTGACTAATGGCATTAATCAACCTGATTGCAGTGTCAAATTTCAGGCACTATCTCTTAATTAGGATTTTTGTCAATTTGACATGCCACTCCCTTACCCAATTTATTCTTAACCTGAACTTTATGTTGAACCTGCCACTGTGCCACCCTCTGGTGGATTTGTGGCTTCTTGACAGAGTATATTAATTACAATATTCTTTAAAAAGCAATATCTTGTTCCTATTTGCATCCTTTCTATTTGAATATTTGTCTTCCCTAATCTACATACTGAACTATTATTGTTTCAGTTGCTTCAGCAGTAGACAAAGTAGGTTTGATTGACAGCCTACCTACAAGAAAATTACCCCAAGAAAGGACAGATTTCTGGCTGTATGGCTACACCTCACAAAGAGACCTTCATTTCTATCCCCAAGGGGGACATCCCTAAGGGGTACATTGTATACCAGGACCAGTTATTTCTCATCAGTGTTAACAGATGGCTCAACCTGGGACAGTGTAACATTAGTTTCACCCCACCTAAGTCAGATCTGCTGCAACACATGTTGAATCTACAAGTGGATCCTTTGAAGGTGGAGTGGAGAAGGCCAAAATGTTAAGCTGGCTAAATTCCACAGAAATCCACCTCCACATTTATCAAGTACCTGAGCCCATGTGGATTGCCATTACATTGGGACACCTCACAGGGTCCACCACAATATGGTTCACCAACTGGGCTAATCAAGAACACAAAGTCACCTGGAAAGCCTTCAGGGACACTGCCAAGTCCTGCTACAGTGAAACTTTTCACCCATTGTAGTGGGAACTCCCATTGCTAGCCAGCAAAAAAACAGGAAGAGTCCTGAGTATCTTACTGCTTGGCAACAAGCACTTGCTAGTGCCCCAGAAGCTGTCACAGACAGAAACACCATGTTGTACATTTTTATTGTCAATGAGCTTAAGCCCTAAATTTGAAAGGGGGTTCCTGTAGGATGTTGCACCTCCATTGACAACTACTATAAGGCCATTGTGAAGGCCAATAACCAAGCTTTAATGGGATTTCAAAGATCCAACAATATCCCTCCCAGCCTTGTCCTTCACCTGGCAGCACTAATAGTCAAGTAGGCTGCTGCCAATCCTGTCAGCATGAGAATAGAGCTAAGCGCCCTTGCAAGGTGGGCTTTAATTAGCTCAGATTGAGGACCAAGGAAAAGCCTGGGGGTTGTAGATACAAGAGGTTCTGCAACCTTTCTTGACCCACACTCTCAATCTCTCCTCACCAAAAACCCCTGCAACTATAATGTACATGATGTTGAAACCTAGACGTGTTCCAGGTCTATAGTGATGACCCTGTCCTCCAAGCCAGACATTCCTCAAATAAAATCTCTCACTTGGTCTACCTGTATCAGAGATCCAGCCTGTGGAGGGGTCTTGAGAACTTATGAGTGGACAGCCTGCAGGTCCTGCAGGAAGGGCCCACCACAAGATTGGAGCTAACTTTACAATATAAGATAAAAATTTACCCAAGAGAGCCCAGGGTCTGCTAGCAGGCACCATTGAATCAATCAGGCTGGTGAGGGTGATGTACATCACCCCAAATATCTGTGTGGAGGTGGATTTACTGGTTGCAACGGATTCTTGCAGGCAGTTGGGCTGCGGGATGAGAGGTGGTGTCATTGGAACTAGATAAGCAGGAAGGTAGTTGTACTTGTTGAGGAAAAGCAGGGGAGGTATGGTGACCTGAGTCCATCTCTATCATGGTTTTGGTTTCTCTAGTTCTGGCTTCTGGGTTGTAGATTAGGATTTTCTCTAGGGTGAACTCCAAATATGCTGGGTTGGGTGGGTATTCTGTGAAATGTACTAGGCCAAAGGGAGCTCCTGGGGGACAATATAGTTCAGGTGGTTGGTCTGCGGTTTCTTGGGGTTGCTGGGTAGTGAGAAGGTACAGAACTGCAGGAGGTGGGCTGCAAATAAAATAGAACTAAAATCAAATATGGAATAACCTGGTTGAACCAAAGTTTCATGTTGTTTTATTGCAAGAATGGCAATGGGCAACTTCCTGGAAGTCCAGGGTATAAGTATACCCATCTCTCATGAAGAAACTTTTACAATTTCCTTTGGTCCTGGTGATACTGTCTACCAGGGGTTTATAGCCCTTGGTGGCATCTCTTGCAGGAGATATTTCATTGGCTGGCTCAAACTGAGAAGACTTGAATTTCCCTTTTGGGTCGACAGGGTTGGTCATCCTTGGGTGGCCCACATTCCATGGGAAATTTCTTTGCTTCCCCTGCCCCAGTGACCCAAGATGTTTCAGGATCCTTGGCTTGGCCTGCGCTCTCACTGGTTGGGTTAACAGGAACCTTTGGTGTGGGAGGCCTTGATACAAGTAATTTTTGTTCATTCAAAATAAGGAGATTACACAATGTCAAATTCTGCTCTGGTTTAATTCCAGGAAAATGCAGGCAGCTGGTCCTGCAGGCTGGTGGCCTGCAGGGTTTTGGGGTTTGAATCTCTGTAGCTGAGGTTTTCCCATAATCATAGTTAGCAAGAGTTTGTCACTTGTGACAATCTGTGACAGTCCACATGAAATCTGTTGTTCAGGAAAGAACTGATTTGGCCACAATAAAGACTCTATGCTGAGAGTTGGCCATGGATAGTAGTTTTGGGACAGGTAAAGACCTATTAGGTAACATGAGCTACTAGGGAAGCTAAGGCTGCCTAGTAGGTAACATTGGCTAATAGAGGCAGGGAGTGAACCAGTCTAGCAGGTAACATTGGCTGCTAGGGTGTTGGTTAGGTGTCTCCACCCAGTAGTTAACATTGGCTACTAGGGGTGGGGAGTGTAACATCCCAGTAGGTAACTTGACTACCAGGGCTGAATGGTGTCAGAACCTAGTAGGTAACATTGGCTACTAGGAGAGGATAATGTCCCCACCCAGTAAGTAACATTGGCCACTATGGGTGGGGAATGGCTCTTCTACCTAGCAGGTAACATTGGCTGCTAGAGAAATGGGTTATGTGACCTAGAAGGTAGCACTGGCTGCTAGGGAAGGGAGGAGCTGAGGTAGCTCCAAAATTCCATTGTGCACTTACAGGAGGTCTGTGAGTAAGCACATTACCTAACAGACTGGTAGGATGACCTTTTCTGTGTTTTCTTGGGGGCTTTGAGGAGGTTCTAAAGCTATCATTGGGGGCATGGATATGCTCATAGGCGTTATCAGGGTAGTTGCTTGGGGAAGCAGCTGCAGAACTTTATAATGGTCAGGTCTCTGGGAAGTAAAGCTGGTTAATTTGAGCCTGAAATCTCAGACTTAATCACCTGAGTGAGTAAAGACAGCTGCACAGATAGGAGTATTGTCTTTGCTTGAATAGCCCAAGTAGAGGTCTGCTTACAGGGGCCCAGATAAACACTAGTAGCCTTGTAGACTTATTGCCTGAGTCTGAGGTATTAGTAATAGGGACTGAAAATGGAACAAAGGTGGTTTACAGTGAAGATTAGTTGAAGGACTGATTATACATAGTGAATATTAGTTGAAGGACTGAAAGATCCCAGTAAAGAATAGTTGAAGGACTAAAGGGGGGGGGAGCTCCGGGGTGAGGACTGAAAGATCCCAGTGAAGACTAGTTGAAAGACTAAAGAATCATAGTGTGGATGAGTTGAAGGACTAGAAGATCATAGAAAAGGACTATCTGAAGTTCTAAAAGTTGGTTATAAAGGACCAGAAAAATTAGATGAAGGAGCAGGAATGATGGACTTGGACTTTTGGAAATGAGATTGATGATGAGAAAGAAGCAGTTAAAAGAATTAGATAAACTATGAAAAAGATATGATAAAAAGATAAAGATAAATATCATATAAGAAACAAGAAGGAAGAAGAAAATGGTTTACAAAAAATAGACTGTGAATTTATAAGGAATTGATTGATTAAGAAGGAGCAAGAGTAGCTGTAAACAGGATAGAGGAACTCTAAAGGCAAAGGCTGGAGTTTTGCCAAAAATAATTAAGTGAAGCAAGAGGCAAGCAACAGGCAGTTTCAAATGGCTGGAATGTGGAAGAAAACGCAGAAAAACTTGGAGAAACGTTGAAGAAATTATGGTTCAAAAATCCCTTAAGTAAAATATATGTGAAAGCTCTTGAGTTTATCCAGAGAAATTTGATAGGAATCATGGCAAACCCGTTTGAAAGCAGAGCCAGGGTTTTCCGGAGCAAGACAGGGCCAGGTTTGAACCAGGGTCAAGAGTAAGTCAATTGGGCAAACGTTTTGGCAAAACTGTTTGATCCAGGAGTTTGATTGGCTGCAGGTCAAATCCTGTTTGATCACTATTTTAAGGGCTTTAACTGAAGGGGTTAAGCCTAAAAAAGAGGGAATGAAACAGGAAAATCTTTTTTAATTGGCTGAAGTAATTTAAAAGGTTTAATATATTATAGAGAAGAAAAAACTGGATAGTTTAAGCTTTGGAAACCAAAAGATCTGAGAGGAAACAGAGACTGAAACAAGGAGCTATAAAAGGGAGAGCAGTCTGAGCTTTTCAGGGACTCAGAGTAGTGGGTTACAAAGGCCACAAGGACTGAACTGGAATGGTTTGGATTAAATAAAGTGGAATACCAAGGCCACTAAGAATATACAGAGAGCTAGAGACCAAGATAAAGGAGCTGGAGCCTAGGATAAAGAGCAGGAAGCCAGGCAAGGAGTAGGAGTCCAGGACTAAAGAGCAGAAGTCCAAGACTAAAGTGCAGGAGCCCAAGAGATTGTTGAAGGGCCCCAAGTATTGGCACATATTATTTGCTTCCCAGACCCCTGGGCCATATACCTTAAGGTTTCTAAGGGGATCTTCCTTCTGAAAGCAAATAAAATCCTATTTTGACCCCTGCTCAAATTTCCAAGTGATACAGATAATCCCTATGATTGAATTGCCCAATATCTTGTACCCTAGACAAGGGGAGGAGAATATTTATTGTCAAAGTTTTATAAGTTTTGCCACTAGTAAGACTTCCCAAGAAGAGTGAGAGAGGTTAACAAGACACCTTGAAATGACTGATATAGTAAAGGATTTATTAGGAATGAGCTTAATAGGTTGTTGAAGGATTTTTACAGGCCTACAGAGAGTCTAGTACCAGCTGAAGTGCAAGTTCATAGTGGAGAATGCCCGACTAGTCATAGGGAAAGTATTGGAAGAGTTTGCAGTAATTCAGGCTCAAGTATAAACTTCAAGCTAGCCACATACCTCTACTATGGAATTATAACTCCTTCCAGCTGGCCCTTGGCTATGACCCAGGACACACAATGGGGACTGGAAAACAGAGCCCCTACACTACCTGTGAGATTAGGCTGATTGACCACAAATAATCAGGCTAATCATTGCACACAAATCTTTATCAGTTACACACTGTATTATCACTAGGTTGATCTTCTATTAAGTATAGTAATTATGTATTGTGTAATTGCTAATCTTATAATAGATATGGCAGCTATATGCCATGTTTTTTGTTAGTTTATTATAATAGATGCAACAATTATACTCCATGTTATCACAGATCACCATTCCTATGTGTAGTGATTATACGCTGTATAATTCCTAGTTTATTATAATTGATACTGTAAATTCAGAACCTAAACGTAAAAATGCGGGATTGTCAAATCCTTGGTCCAGATTTCAAATCACTTTTGCAGGCAACTCAGCTGAGTGAAAAGTAAAATATTAAATAAAATTAACCATTTAATTTGACTTTTTTGGTTTGTTTAAATTGGCAGATTTCAAATCTCTTGAGCAGATAACTCAACTAACAAAAGACAAAACACAACAAACAAATGCGGGATACATGAATCATAAATGTGGGATTCTAATGTACAATTTGAGATTTCCTGTATTTCAAACAAATCATAGACATCATGTAAAACTTAATGAATCTGAAATTGCGGGATTGTCAAATCCAAGAACCAAGTTTCAAATCATAATTGCAAGGAATTTGAAATAAATATAATTTATGGGTGTCTCAAAAAGGATGTTAAAGGATCTAGAGTGGATTTGTGCTAATTCTTTTAGGAATCATAGGCATTCTCAAAAATCACCCTATTCCAATTTAGGACGGCTAAAATTTAGATCATAATATTCACAAAATTAACATATTTAACAATAAAATTGACTAAAATATACACGTCTCTTTTTGAGTTTAAAATTTTTTAATAAAAATTTATTATGTCTTCTTTCAACAACAACCAAGTCAACAAGCTGTTCCCTGGCCTTGACAAAATCATGCAGGGCTACGCTGGGTCTCTTAACAGTGAAGCCTCTGTTTATGGCCACTCCCAACCTGCAGGCCCCTCCGCAAGCACCACCCAGGAGTGTGTTCTTTCTCCTGCAACTTCCAGAATGGCCCTGTTTGCCCATCATGCACAGGCAGCTGCCAACCCAAATCCTGTATCAACAATGGCATCTGGAACCAGTCATTTGAGCCATGGGGTCACCCAGAGAGCCCAGAATCCCAAAACAGCCAATCAGATGGCATTGACTAGTTCACAAGATGGACATATCCCTCCCCCAGCCAATCAGCCTTCAAGACGCAGAAGAAAATTGATCACTCCAGAGATTGTTCTTAAAATGGTTGAAAAGCAAGGGATGCTTATGTCCCTTGGGGAAATTGCAGCCGCAATGGGGTTTGCAAAGTCCACTGTGGCTGCAACCCTGCAGAGCCCACGCCAACTGTGGCCCCCCTACCAAGAAGACCCCAACTGGTGCCTGTACTTCAACTAAAGGTGAAACAGCCCACCCTCTTATGATGGCTATTATGGAGCGTGACCTGTGGATGCCCCTGGTCCAGGTATGTCTCCAGCTGGGACTCCACGGCATTTTCACCAATAAGAGAACGGTGAATTTGTGGATGCACAGAGTTGTGGTTGCTGCCAGACTCTTATCCAATCAGGTTCTCAGTGGCCCCAGTTTGATGGACACTGACCCCTATGATTCTAGAATCATCAATTTTATCAAAGGAAGGGCAATGAGGGCCTGTAATGACGTAATCTTCCTTTTGTATGCCAAGATATCTGCAAGTATTCAAGACTATGGAGAAAAGCGTATCCAGTCTGACGTATACAAGCGCGGGCCAATCTTGTATCGATTTGTTGGGGTTTTGTTGGCAGTTTCCTCATTGGGGGTCAATCATTACTCCAGCAATATCAAACACTGCAGATGGGTATGCCTACCAGACAGAGCTCAAGGCCATGCTGGAGGAGTGGGCTACACAAAACGCCATGTACACAGTTGTAATGAGTGCTGAGATGGAGCAGCAGGAATGGGCAACCCAAGAAATCAGGGCTGTAGGGCATACCTGTTGGTCCTACCCCATCAACCACATCAACATGCATCTTCCAGATGTATGTCTCTATAATTTTGGTTTTGCTCTCAGGCGCTTAAAGCCTGCCACATACAATGAACTGTGCACCTGAATTGATAAGGGTTATGAGCTTTTCCCTTCCGTGTTTGTCCAGGACCTATCAGATCTTGTCATTTTCTATGCAAGTGATAGTGATAAGTCCAGAAAGGACTCTTGCCTCCCCCCATGCCAATCCATCTATTTCACCAAGCCCACATATGTGACGCAAGACAAATTTGAGCAATTGAAGCAATCAGCTCTTGCTGCCCCTTCCCAGTCAACAAATCCTGCCTCCCCAACCCTCCCGTCAAGCCACCCACCTTCCAACCCTGACTCCCAAGCCACCACCCATTCCCTCCCCACTATCTCTGATGCTGCCCCTTTCACAGGCGCAGATGAAGGTGATGTTCTTTCCACCCATTCCCTCCCCTACTTGTCCTTTGATGAGTAAAATAAAACTTTTCTTTGTGCCAACTTATTAAAATTGATTTTGTTCTTTCTAGTTCATAATTAATAATATATTTTTTTACATTGTTAGCATTCCCCATATGTAAAGAATGTTGTACATTTGATGTGGTAACATATAATTATTTCCATGGATATTTTCATCATCATTAATAAATTAAAGACCATAAATGTAAATATTGCATTAGAATATTGCAATTAGACGTCAACTCTTGATATTTTGATATTATATGCATAACTCAATGCATTTTTTTAATAAAATTCATTGTAAACTGAGGCCTTTTTCATTGTAATTTATTGAAATGAACTGTGTTTATATTAGAGAGCCATTAACGCTTAGTACAAATATTGATACATTAGTACATTTTACAGCCTGTATATTTACCTATTGGTAATAATTCTGTAAACTTTTTAGTTGGATTTTGCAAGGTAATAATAATGTAATGTGTTAATAGATTACTGTTTATTGTCATTAATTGGCTGATTTTCTTTGCTGTGGCAATTGTGCATTTTCTGATATTTACGCACTAGTATCCAATTGGTTGGCTTCACATCCAATTGCACAGGCAATAGGAAAACAAGCCGCCACCCCAAGACCACATCTGGTCTGAGGGTGGCAGCTTGTTTTCCTATTGCCTGTGTGATTGGATGTGAAGCCAACCAATTGGATACTAGTGCGTAAATATCAGAAAATGCACAATTGCCACAGCAAAGAAAATCAGCCAATTAATGACAATAAATAGTAATCTATTAACACATTACATTATTATTACCTTGTAAAATCTGACTGAAAAGTTTACAGAATTATTACCAATAGGTAAATATACAGGCTGTAAAATGCACTAATTTATCAATATTTGTACTAAGTGTTAATGGCTCTCTAATATAAACACAGTCCATTTCATTAAATTTTAATGGAAAAGGCCAAGTTTAAAATGGATTTTATTAAACAAAATGCATTGAGTTATGCACATAATATCAAAATATCAAGAGTTGACGTCTAATTGCAATATTCTAATGCAATATTTACATTTATGGTCTTTAATTTATTAATGATGATGAAAAATATTCATGCGTTGAAGGTAGTACTATAAAAACCAGTTTTTTGATGTAATTCAAACAATATGTCAACAGATCTATAACTTAATAAACAAATTAGAAGTCAACCCTCCAAAAGGTTGTTGAGCTTGAATAGAAATATCAGGGAAGTAGTGGTAAAGCAACTGGGAAATGAGGGAAGGGCCACTGGTCCAGTCAAAAGAAAACTGCAAAAAATAAGCCTGGGAACAATAGTCTAGATGAAAAGAACACAAGGAAAAATTACTTAAATCTACAAAAGGAAATATTCTAGTAGGTCTTGAATTCAACAAGTGACAGCCTACAATTTGTGGGAGATTTGGCAAGGAGCCAATAGAAAAGAATACAAAAGATAAAACTAATTGAAGGAACAGAAATCCAAAAGGAAATAAACACCAATGAAGAGGAAACCAACCAAATGGAAACAGATGAAAATAAAACAAAAGCAAGAAGCAGGAGCACTTCAAGAAATACAGAAGCTTTATCAAATAAAAATCAAGAGGAAGCACAAGTTGCAAGAAGGATAAGAAAAATTAAGCCTAAGAAAATTAATGAAGAGCATCCAACGCTCATGAAGTTTGCTGAGGTGGCGCCTGTGGCTGAGGGGGCCACAGGGGAAACAATTAGTAAGTCTTTTTATGTTTTACTTATATTTATTTTAGTCATCACCAGGGATGGGGATGAGGTCGCGGAAGTGGCGGATTTTACGCCGAGTTGGTTTTATGGGGGCTACCAGTCACTGGTGGCCCCTGTAAAACAAATAAATAAAAACCAAATAAATAATAATTCAACAGAATATGAGTACTTTTTTTAATAGTGAAGCTAAAGATAGGGATTATTTACCAACCCGCAGGGTGCTTGCCATGGATAAGGGAAGCCTATGAAATAGGATCAACAATCAAATTCAAAGAGATGAATGAAATTTGCGGGGATATAAAACTGAACTTTGATGAATATATCTATGAAAGCATTCAACAGATTCCCATTTGCAAGCATCAACAAATATGAAAAAACTTAATCAAAACTGACTTTCAAATAGGAACTGAATATCTAAAAACTGAAATTTTTAATGAAGTATTCAAGGCATTGTCAAATAAAGTCAGGGATGCAGTCCTTGTTAACACATATAAACCTTTATTTATTTTGTTTGTTGGAGGCATAGAGGCTGATACAAGTTGGGCGCCCCCTAGAACCCTCTTCAAATTCAATCAAACATCCTATATCAATAGATTAGTTCAAGTCTTCAAAAATTTGTGCATGTTCTCAGAAAAATATACCTTGCAAAGAATTCATGTTGTGGTATACCTGGGAATTCTCCTTCACTGCATATTAAAAACTAATGTCAAAAAGTTGGAGGATGTACCTATTCAAATGGATATATGTCACTTAGCACTCAAACGCCAGAAGACACTGCAGGGGTATAGGATAGTCAAGCATGTCCTGTATGACTCCTTTGCATTGGCAACGTTGTATGGGTACTACATGCCCCCTGAAAAACCCTATTAATCAACGTACTCACCCAGCTTCCTTTTATCAAACAGTCTTCAACCACCAGGGTACAGGGTGCCACCCCTCTAGCAATTGCATCCAGGGCTGTCCACCATGTACAGAAGAGTATGTGGATCTAATTGGACGCTCTAGCCAAAAATTTAATTTCAGGGTATAATTCCCCGGAATAATTGCATTACATTTGCAAGTTGCATCTCCCTATTAAATTTTTTCCCTTGCAACTTAATTTTTATTTTTTAAAAAAAATTATTTTAATATTAAATATTTTCATTGAAATAGGTAATATTAAAATTTCAATAGTAAAATTTTAATTTTAAATATTTTAATATTGAATTTTTTAAAATCTAAATTTTAATATTAAAATTTTAATATTACATATTTCAATATTAAAATTTTTAATATATAATATTTCAATATTGAATAAATCACAATTAAATAAAAAATAGTTAAATTTAAAAATATTTAAACGTTGATAGATAAATTTTAAGATTTACAATTATAATTTTACTTTTAATATTTTATTTTTATTTTTAAATTTTAATAGGTAAATTATAATATTAATATATCTAAATATATTACAAGACGTTAGTTATAGTTGCAACCACGTCAAATAATAAAAAATGAGCTAAAAATGTTTTTATTTACTAGCTCTTTGAGTACAGGTTCATTTATTACATATATAAACAACAATAATCAAATTTATCCACATCATGCGGCCTGCTCCACTTATATTCTAAACAAGTGATTGTTTAGAACTCAAATTACCTTTCTGTTGTAATATGATTTGATAAATATATTTGATATGCTTGACCCACGTCCTAAGTACTAATTAGTAAGCAATATATAAAAATCATTGGTGGATATGTCATGTGGCTATAGCGGCACTGGAATAATAAGGATCAGATGATGACCTGTGTCAAGATTTCTGGATCTTGAAGAAGAGATATTATGTTTATTAGTCATTATGTTGTAGGATGGGATAGGGAATCTGTATGGCAACAGATGTGCTTCAATTGGTGTGACAACGGCAGAGGTCTGTTGTTGAATGATCCAAGAGAATTTGCAAAGTCCTGTGGTCCTTTGGGAAGCGACACCAGCTGTGGTGGTTTGGCAGGAGTTTCACAAGTATCAATAAGCTTGTTCTTACTGTACTTTGACACCTCTACTATTTGGAATAGTAGAGATGTTGAGGGTATGAAAATTGTATATATTCCAAGTGATCTTGGAAGACCCCTTTATAGTTGACAGCTAGCGGCCAAACTGGCGTCTAGCTGCGGACAACTCTTACTAGCTAGCCTATCATCCCCAAGCTACTAGTCTCATCCCCCAGAGTTGGATCCCAAAACCCAAATAGGGTTTGAGATGAGGTAATATTCTAGGCTTCTGATTTCCCCTCTTCAGCCTAGATATTCCTTGACTTAGTTACGGCAACTAAGTTGACACCCATTGGCCAAACTGGTGTCTATGCTCGGCATAATAAAAAATGCAAAAGGGTGGTTTACTGTCTCACTTCTTGGTAAAACAGGTGTTGAATTCCCCAATATTCTCTGGGTTGGGTTTGCGTCCTTATCTGGAATCCGTAATCCTTTGGTCTAATTATAGAAGCTTCTGGATTGGCCCGTGACCTGAGACCCGGAATGTCTCAGGTGCTTCTGACTTGTAACTATATTGACCTTATTTATAGTTCCCCCATATTCTGGAATAGCCGTTTTGCTTTGGCTGTATTCTGTCCACTATCAACTCATATCTTGTGATGGGAATATGGATCAGTCAACCCTGATAGACCAGGATTTCCTGACAACCTGCAAGGTCCAATTTGTGGCTTAAAAAAGCCAAGGTACCAACAAGGATTCACAATTTTTTAAATAAAATTAATCTATTTCTATTTTTTTAATTTATTTATTTGTTAGTGCAACAGTCACTATAATATTCAGTACATTATAATAAAAATATATTCCTCATACCTTGTATAATTAATTTTACTTACCTTTTCTACATATTCTTATATGTCTATAATGCAATCAAACGTCACGTCATTATATATAAATAATAATTTTTGAGTCCTAATAAAAACAAAATAAATAAAAATAAAAACAAAAACAAATAAAACCCAGAGCACCCATTTATCTGATTGGCTAGGAGGCCAGGGCTTTGGGGAGGAAGGATTCCAAGTGCTCATAGAAAGCCACCATCACATTGGGTGGCATTGTGAATTGACTGACCTCAAGGATGTTGAAGAGATTCTCGGTGTCCTAAGGGAGGCCTTTCTTCACCTTATTTTTGATCCACCCAAAGACTTCCTCAATTGGATACAGGAATGGGGAATATGGTGGGAGGAAGATAAGTCTTATTGGACAATTGGTAAGCTGTGGCTGGAGGTGTGGCTGTTTTTGTCAATGGGGGGAACTAGGACACAACCAGGTCCACTTTGTAGAGCCCAACATTATCCAACACAACAATGTTGGTTGTACTGTGGTAATTGATACAGAGATACTCCTTGACAGTTTGGAGAAAATCAAGAAATTTCCTGCTATTATGGCAACCCTTGATTATCTGATACTGGTCCAACCTGCAAGGACCCAGTAGAGCAGCCATCAAATATGTCTGGGAATGGACAGCTGTACAATGGGCTACGTCATCCTTGGGCCCTTTCTTGACCCACCCATTCTAGACCTGAGTGAGGAGGAAAACAACAATTTGTTGATGTAGAAGAACTGGACATTCCCAGTCTCCTTTAGTACCAGATATGTCTCAGCATAAGTGTGACAATCCTTGATGGTCTTCTCATTATTTCTGTTGAACAGTGAAGCTCCCAGCACTTTCCAGAAGAAGCCCAAATCAACCATTGCTTTGTAAACAAGGGTTTTAGAAACAGAAAGCCTGACCTCTGTGACAAGCATTGATTGGACAGCAAGTGAGTCCAGGTGGCAATCCTTGGTAACCCACTGCTTGATTGCCTTAGAATGGGAGGGCTAAGTAAGCTGGGCTACCGCTTAGCCTTGGCAGATTTTGCAATTTGCCTGGTATTTCCATACTTGGTGTTGATGTTGGCAATGTATCTGGCTGTGACATCAAATTGGGACGCAATATCCCAAACCACCATTCCCCCATTCAAGCAGTTGAGGAGAGCTTCACACTCACTATCTGTCAACTGACGCCAGCCCTTGGCAGGTACCACAGCATCCTGACTAGCAGGTTCAACACAGGGGATGAGGACCTTTGTGTAGAAGATGGGATCACTCTTGGTTGTGCTGGTGCTGTCAATGGTGGTATAAGACACAGGCACAGATGGATCTTTGGTGGTGGCTAATGGCTCATATGATGTATCAAAAATGCAGGGCAGGAAGTAGCAGCTCTTGGATCAAGAGTGTGGGGCTGGGTGACAACTGGGTACATGGTGGAGGTGTATGTAACCTCATTATTCCTGATGACCTTTGTGTATGAGACTTTGGTTGCAGGCCTTGAGAGTGGCTTCTGTCTTGGATTAAGGCTACTGTTCCTGGCTTGAGATGCGGGAGGTGGTTGGCAAGCGCTGACACCTTGGGAGGCCTGTGTGTTGGCATTACTCCCTTCAAGTTGGGTTCTGGGTCTGTTCTTGGACCCTCTGGGATGCCCTTGTAGACGGGCTGCCCTGTAAACTGGTGCAGGAGCTGGTTGAGAATGCAATTGTCTGTCCATAAAAATAAAATAAAAATATCTTTTAGATTAAATATGTATTTGCTTAGATTTTAGGGTTATTTGTGGGTAGTTGTTTTCTCTTGATTTAGCCTTGAATAGTAACAGAATTTCTATATCCATGATTTGAAGTGTATAATATTGCATCATTTTTAGCATAGACAATTTTACATTTCAATTAATTTTATGTCTAAATATGGTTATTGAAATTGAATTTTTCATTTGATTTTAGTTGTGATAGAGCTTCTTGATTTGGGTTGGTGTTTTCTAGTGTGCTTACTGTACATTAAATTTAGATTCCAGTTCCTACAATTAATATCTGAGTTTAATAGTGGCATTAAAAAGTGATTTGACATTTGGTTCATGGATTTGACAATCCTGCAATTTCAAAAAACATAGTAAACTTAATGAAAATAGTTGATGGATTTGAACGCTTCAAAACTGATTCCAGTTAATTCATTTTGTTCATTGGAAATATATAGTTTGACTTGGACTTTGCAAAGTGTCTATGAGTTCCTGCATTTTCTAACATTCAAATAAAAATACAAAGAATTAAATTTAATTAAAAAAGGCCATCCTGCAAAAGTGATTTGAAATTTGGACCAAGGATTTGACAATCCTGCATTTTTATTTTTAGGTTCTAAATTTACAGTATTAGCATTATTGTAGGAAACCAGGCATAGATAGAGGCATTGGTTGGCTTGGGACAGGGTTGGGCTGAGCTGGCGGGTAAAGCTCATCATAGAATGG
>QTSX02006055.1:0-39423 GCA_014839935.2 Entomophthora muscae | reverse complement strand
TCATTTTGTCTAAATTTGAAGTATTTTTTGCTTGTTGCCATAGCTTTTAAAACTACTGTACCTCTCCCTTGTAATATGATTTGATAAGTATATTTGACATGCTTGACCTGCATCCTAAGTACTAATTAGTAAGAGATACATGAAAATCATTGGTTTCTGTGTTG
Organism: Entomophthora muscae; assembly: GCA_014839935.2. Taxonomy (NCBI): domain Eukaryota; kingdom Fungi; phylum Entomophthoromycota; class Entomophthoromycetes; order Entomophthorales; family Entomophthoraceae; genus Entomophthora; species Entomophthora muscae. Next base: position 39,259 of record QTSX02006055.1, on the reverse strand, counting down.
TGTGGCTATAGTGGCACTGGAATATTAAGGATCAGATGATGACTTGCAAGGTCCAATTTGTGGCTTAAAAAAGGCCAAAATAACAACAGGGATTCACAATTGTTTAAATTAAATTAATCTGTTTCTATCTTTTTTAATTTATTTATTTATTTGTTAGCGCAGCAGTCAATACAATATTCAGTTCATTATAATAAAAATAAATGTCCTCATATTTAGTATATTTAATTTTAATTGCCTTTTGTATGTATTCTTATATGTCTATAATACAATCAAACATCACATCATTATGTATAAATAATAATTTTTGAGCCTTAATAAAAACAAAATAAAAACAAATAAAACCAAGAGCGCCCATTTATCTGATTGGCTTGGAGGCAAGGGCTTTAGGGAGGAAGGATTCTGAGTGCTTGTAAAAAGCTGCCACCATATCAGGTGGCATCACAAATTGGCTAATCTCAAGAATGTTGAAGAGATCCTTGGTGTCCTGAGGGAGGCCTTTCTTCACCTTATTCTTGATCCACCCAAAGACCTGCTTGATTGGGTTAAGGAAAAGAATAATATGGTGGGAGGAAGAGGAGTCTCATTGGACAATCAGCAAGGCAGTGTTTAGAGGAATGGCAATTCTTGTCAATGGGTGGAAACTTGGACACAACCAAATCCACCTTGTGGAGCCTAACATTATCCAACACAACAATGTTGGTTGTGCCGCTGTAATTGATCTGGAGGTATTTCTTCACGGCTTGGAGAAAATCAAGGAATGTTCCTGCTATTATGGGAGCCCTTGGTCATTCTGGTATTGATCCGACCTGTGAGGATCAAGAAGTGCTACCATTGAATAGGTCTGGGAACGGACAGCTGCATGATGGGCTACAGCTGTCCTTGGACCCCTTCTTGCCCCACCCATGCCTAGACCTGAGTGAGGAGGAAAACTGTCAGGATTGACAATTCTTTACCCCTGGAAACCTGGTCCCAAGGGCAAGATTCAAACCCTGAATCTGAATTCCTGTGAGGCCGCTGGCCCCATGGACCAAGGGTCCACCTACCCGCGTTTTTCTGAGATTGAGCCTCCGCAAGCTGAAGCTCCTACTAAGTCCTGAAGCCAGAATACCAGCGCAGGTTCAATTATGATGGTGCCCAAGGAGGAGCTTCTTGAATTGCCTAATGGAGGCAGAGAAAGTTCCTCTGTGAACTTCATGAATCTGAAGTCCTCTTGGATGATCAATCAAATTCCCCTGTCAAGGGAAATCACGGACTTTAGGCCTGACCCTGTGACCACAGCCCAAAATCAAGAAAATCAAGTAATCAATTTGGACAGTCTGATCAATGAGAGAACACCCAGATGAAGTGCCATTTTGCTGCTCCCACACCTGGGCCTCCTGGCCACCCGCCTGTATTTTTCCCAATATTTTGGTGAAACCATCATGAGAAATACTAAGTTTGGAGACAGGATGCTATATATGCCTATAGATTCTGGGCTCAAACCTTATTGCTCATTTTTGAATAAAGGTTATGCTATTTTGGATCACACAGCTATTGCCTTATTTTGTATTTGTCATTTACCAATTCAGTATGAGATCTCTCTGGTCCTTCTGCCACACTGCCCACAGTTTTTTGTCCTCCTGGTGTACCCTTTGGGCCCATCCATTTCACCAATTACCCTTTGAAACCCAAATACAAGGACTACACCCCAGAAAAGATACTCAAAACTCAATCCTTTGGCCCGCATACAATCTGCAGTTAGATATAACAGTCAAGGCCTGTGGATATTCTCAATCCCCAAGTTGTTCAGAGGGAAATTCAACTATCTCCCTGCTTACAACCTCCCCATGGAACTGCCTGTGACTCCCAAACCTATGCCTGCTTCCTCACCCAACCTTCCAACCAACCACACTGGCAAGCTGTTTGGGATTGTGTACATCATCCTCACAGGGGTGATTGACACTATAATCCCAGCTGCTCGGCCTGTGGTCCTGGGTGGGAAAATCTGTCTCCTACCTTTTTAAGTTAGCTCCTCTCTTGTGGTGGGCACTACCTGCTAAAAACACAGCCCAAGTTACCCCTGAAAATGGCAGGCTGGCTGCCCAAGACTGGATCCCTGACAAAAACAATGATTTGATGATGTAAAAGAATTGGACATTTCCTGTCTTCTTGAGAGCCACATAGGTCTTGGCATAAATGTGTTGAACCTCAATTGTTTTTTTGCTGTTCCTATTGTGCAGAGAAACTCTGAGTACCTTCCATGGGAGGCCCAAATTGGCCATTGCTTTGTAAACCAGTATTTTAGAGACAGAAAGCCTGAACTCTGTGGCAAGCATTGATTGGATAGCAAGCGTGTCCAGGTGGCAATCCTTGTTCACCCACTGTTTTGTTGCGTCAACATGCACAGGCTGCAAGAGTTTGGGCTTATGCTTAGCCTTGGTGGACTTGGCAACTTGCCTGGTGTCACCATGCTTTTTGTTGATATTGCCAATATATCTGTCTGTTACACCAAATTGGGATGCAGTATCCCAAACTGCTATTCCCCTGTTCAAGCAGTTGAGGAGAGCTTCACGCTCATTATCCGTCAACCAACGCCAGCCCTTGGCAGGTACTGTAGCATCCTGGCTAGCAGGATGAACACAGGGGATGAGACCTTTGTATAGAAGATGGAATCACACTTGGTTGCTCTGGCGCCATCAATGGTGGCATACAACACAGGTGAAGATGGCTCCTCAATTGTGGCCAATGGCTCATAGGTGATGTCAAAGACGCAGTGGCAGAAGTGGCAACTCTTGGATCAAGAGTGTGGGGCTGGGTGACAACTGGGTACACGGTGGAGGTGTAAGTAACCTCAGTGTTCCTGGTGACTCTGGTGTAGGAGAATTTGGTGGCAGGCCTTGAGAGTAGCTTCTGTCTTGGATTCAGGCTGGTTGATCAGGATTGGGATGCGGGAGGTGGTTGGCTGGCGCCAACGCCTTGGGAGGCCTGTATGTTGGCATTACTCTCCTCAAGTTATATTCTGGGTCTATTATTGGACCCTCTGGGACGCCCTTGTGGACAGGCTGCCTTGCAGGCTAGTGAAGGAGCTGGTTAGGACATGCAATTGTTGGTCCAGAAAAATAAAATAAAATATAAATTTTAGATTAAATATTTATTTTTTTAGGTTTTTGGTTCTGTAGTGAGTAGTTGTTTCTCTCTTGATTTTTCTTGAATATTAACATGATTTCTAAGTCTGTGATTTGAAGTGTATATTATTGTATCTTTCTGGGGTTGAATCATTTTAAAGTGTAATCAATTTTTATGTCTAAACATGGTTATCAAGATTGAATTTTTCATTTGATTTTAGTTGTGATGGAGCTTCTTGATTTGGGTTGGTGTTTCCTAGTGTATGTACTGTGCATTCAATTTGGATTCCAGTTCCCACAATTAATATCTGAGTTTACTAGTGACATTCAAAAGTTATTTGAAATTTGGTTCTTGGATTCAACAATCCTGCAATTCCAAAAAACATAGTAAACTTAATGAAAATGGCTGATGGATTTGAACGCTTTAAATCTGATTCAAGTTAATTCATTTTGTCCATTGGAAATATGCAGTTTGACTTGAAATTTGCAAAGTGTCTACAAGTTTCCGCATTTTTTAAAGTTCAAATAAAAATATAACAAAATCAATTTAATTAAAAAAGGCCATCCCGCAAAAGTGATTTGAAATTTGAACCAAGGATTTGACAATCCCATATTTTTACATTCAGGTTCTGAATTTACATTATTACTTAGTCAAATTTTGATATATATTGAATAAGTTTCTCTGTTTCAACTCTTAAGAGCTTATTCTCCCAAAAATTTACTCAAATAAAATCAATATTATCTTGGTCTAACTTTATTTTATAATGCATCCTGTAGTTGGCCTGCTGCGCTAAATTCCCTACAATTTGATTCTTAGCCAAATCATTAAAGTAAGATGGGGTCCCACAGTCAGCAAGCACTTCATTGTCATCTCTGCCCAATATTAATCCAATGTCCGCAGAATCTTGGAGTTTTCACAACTGTATCTAAAGCCAAGACACTTGCTCTATCTCAATGTCCTGAATTCTACGCTAAAGACACCTTGATTCTCTCTCTGGCTATTTATCTTGGGCTCCTTTAGTTAGGGTTGATCATTCTGCTTAACCCTAGTGTGTCTTTTGGAAATTTCATAAGACAGTATCTGAAGCTTTGTTAGTGGTTAATCTTCAATTCTATGTGGATTTGAGTAGTGATTTCTCACCACCTGGAGACAGCTTCTTACTATCCAGCAATTTATGTCACACTTCTTTGGCTCAAAAGCTAGTGATGCTAGTGGTTTTTACTGCAGGTTGGGGCTTCCTGGTCTGTTCTCCCCAACACCTGTGGAAAGATAGAAAGACTCCCTTCTCTTGTCATGGTGGTAGTTTATTCAGTTCTAGCCCTTCTTGGTCCCTTGAGCATTAAAATGTACCAGATATTCAAGGGATTTTAAAATAGCGGCAAATTCACTGCATCCCTCCAACTGGTCCAGGAGCACCTTGGGTGAAAAAGACCAAGTTTCATCACAATCATTGTGTTGGATAATGCTAGGCTCCACAAGCTGGCTGCTATTCTTGATGAATTCCAAATGATTGAGACAGGCACAGAAATTGGCCAGCAGCAATTGGCTACAGGGCCTATTGTTCCTTACTGCTTATTCCCTATTCCTGAACCCAATTGAGAAGGTCTTTGGGTGGATCAAGTAAGTTATCAAGTGAGGCAACTCAAACTGGCCCAAGGCCTTATTTGATTTGCTGCAGGTTGGGGTCTATACCCTTTCAGCAGAGACTGCAACTAAGTTCTATGCACATTATGAATCATATATTCCTATGTGTCTTGATAATCAACTAATCAATTAAAGGGAATTTTTATATTAATCATATTGTATTAGTTTATAATTTTTCTCTTTAACTTTTATTTTTATTTTTATTATATTTAAACCTATTATATTTTTTATACTTTTAAAAGTTGCCAAACACATAATCAAAAAATTGCTACCATTAACACACAGGTTTGATTTCTAATTTTTTATTTAAATTACTTTATTATATTATTGGGTGGCTAGCCCAAATACTTAATACCAAAGTGTAATGAATACATTTACATGTCACTACCAATACATAAATATTTAAAGTTAATTAAAAAAGTAAAAAGTAAAGCTCTCAAGGTATATGATGATTTTTATTAATAAATATTTTAAATATACTATATAAATACTTGCTTTATATATTTTTTTGTGAAATATATCTTTAAACAGAAGTTTTTTAAATTTACTTATAATAAAAAAGATAAAAAACTTTAAATCTAATATATATTAAGAGGGATAGATTTATTATTTAGCATCTGTGATGAGTGTGTTGGTGTGCAATCACTTAGTGATGAAAGTGGGACACTACCTCCACTGCCATACCGTAAACAATGAACACATCTTGATTAAAATATTCTTGCCTGCTGGTAAAAGGGAGAATCATGAGCTGTTAATATGGGAGCAGCTTTTTCAGCAGGGCTGCAAGCCCATAAATTCCAGCCAGGATCAGGGCGCCCTGTGATCACATGGTTCATTGAGTTGTAGCCCAGGGATAGCCTGGCCTTTTCAATCCCAAGGAGGACCCCATCAAGGTCCTCAATATTAGCCCCCATCCCCAAGTAGAACAGGAACCCCAGGTAAACAACCAGATAAAGCCTTTGCCCAGAAAAGGCTTCAGTAAACTCACACAGCTTATTAAACATGACACTAATTTTCTTCTCATGTTTGTTCTTCAAGAAGGTCAGCTCCATGGCTGCAGGGACCCCCGTCTTGTCAGCGCTCCAGGCCAGCCCAAAGTTGGCAAGGAGGATCTGTGTCTTCTTGAAAGCTGTTGTGTTTGCAACAGCTAATTTTAAAACCATATTCACAAGAATTTTCCAATGTAAAAGACAGGGTATTCTGCACCAGGAAGCAGAAGCAAGCAACCACATGATCCAGATCCATCTCTGGTATGTTCTTGAATGGGAACATCTCCAGGATGTCCTGAACAAGCTTGATGGAGTTTACACAGTAAAATTCAGCGAGGACCACTGGATCCAGGTGGACCAGTTGGGCATCCTTGTAGGCTGTAACTGCCTACTCAGATGCCCCATCAGCATGGGTTAGCCCCATCAGTTGGCCCTACAACATCAGGAAGATCACTGTGTACACAATCCTACAGCTTGCGCAAAACAGGAAGAGACAGGACCAGATGCCTGCTCACATGTTTTGAATAGTGTGTGTAGAAGGTGGCGAGGAACCTAAGGGACCAGAAGCTTGTGCATTATGTCATCAATTATTTATAAAAAAAATAGGTTTTTTGGAAAGTTATTAATTTTTTACCTCCTTCACACAATTTTTTGTCAGCCACTCCAGCTGGCTGAGCCATATTTGGCACAGCCAGCTGTGTGACCATCTTGGTATCCTTCCTTGTGGGCCCTCTTGGTGGGCTTGAGATGTCTATATAGCTAAGGGCTGTCAGCACAGAAAAATATGGGCTTTAAACTGCAAGCTCTCTACAAAAGTCTTCTGGACATTAAAAAGACACACATTTGACTTGTATGACGTATCAGGAATTTTGGCTATCAGTGCCTTAGCTGGCACCTTGTCAATTTTCCCCCTGCAGCACGGCAGGCTTCACTTTTGATTTTTTTTCTGTCTATACCCTTTATCTCTGCAATTGCAAAGTCAAGGTCCTTTAGAATCTTCTCCAGCTCTCTCATTGATTTATGTACTAATCTTTCCATATGTTTTTATAGCTCTTGCCCCAATAAATTCTGTATTATTTTGATACTGTTGCCTCTTTGTTTATTCCTTTTTGTTTTCCCGTTTACTACATTATCCCATTTTTTTACCCATTTTGTATATGTTTTACGCTCATCTCAATATGTGTTGTTTGCTTTGTGTTGGCATTGTTTCCTTAATTGCCATATTATTTGTAGCACTTTGCACAGCCTCTTGTGAAAATATTAACAACAATTTGGGTGATCAGCTAAATTTGAATTAAAAAATATAGGTTAATTGATTTTAGATAAATCTGTTACTGATCCAAATTCAAAACTTTAATGATAAACTTTAAGCCAATCTAGAAGCCGAGTGATAAAGTGATTGTTGTGACATAAAGGATCATTCAATAATTCTTTGATGCATGTGCACTAATTAATATGATTGGCTGGTTGTTTTGCTATTGTGTGCCATTGCTGCTGTGGCAAGTTGCTGATGGACTAGTGCTAAACCAGCAGCTGATTGGGCACTATTCCAACAACAACTCGCCACAGCAACAATGGCACACAATGGCAAATGATTCAGCCAATTATATTAATTAGCGCACATGCATCAAAGAATTATTGAAATTCCCTTTATTTCACAACAATCACTTTATCACTTGGCTCCTGATTAGCTTAAAGTTTATCGTTAAGGTTTTGAATTTGGATAAGTAACAACTTTATCTAAAAACAGTTAGCCTATAATTTTCTAATTCAAACTTAGCTGATCACCAAATTGTTGTTAATATTTTCACAAGGGGCTGTGTTTGGATACTAAAAATAACTGTGTTCTGGATCTAGATACATAGCATAGTAAGCATATGAATTTATAGAAATAAGCTAAACATATAGGAAAAAACAAAATAAAACAAAGATAAAATTAAGCAATTGAAATTCTGGATAATAAATTATATAAATCAAAAATGTTTGGTGGCAAAGAGTTTATTTGGGACAGGAAGAGTAATGCCTATTAAGCAGAATACTGCAGGAAATAAGGTATCAAGGCAGTGCTGGATTGGAAGCTTTGTGTGATAAAAATGATTGGATAGTAGGAAGAAGTCTCCATGTGGTGGGGAATCACCACCAAGATCCACATGGAGTTGATGATTAACCACCAACAAAGCTTCAAAGACTGGTTGGTAAAAATTTACAAAAGATACACTAGGATTAAGCAAAATAAGTAACCTTAACCAAAAAAATCCTATATAAATTGCCTGTGAGAGAATCAGGGTGTCCTCTGCATGAAATTTGGGACATTGAGAGGGAGAACATGTCTCTGTTTCAGATAAAGTAAGGAAAACTCCAAGATTCTGCGGAATTGGATTAACATTGGGAGGAGACAACAACAAAGTGCTGATGGCGAGACCCCATCTTCTGGTGATAATTTGGCTTAGAATCAAATTATAAGGAATGTAGCGCAGCAGGCCAACTACAGGATGCATGATAAAATAAAGTTAGACCAGAAGATTATTTGATTTTATTTGAGTGAAAATTTTAGGGAGGACTCAACTCTTAAGAGTTGAACAGTGAAAATTTCCCCATACATATCAAAATCTGACTAAGCAATACCACCTGGATCCTTGGCTCCTATTCCTTCTACATTGTCTAGAGAGTACCTAGTCCAGTTTGCAAAGAACCCCTTGTGTGACCAACTTCTGATGAATGTGCTGATAAATAAGATCATATTGGGTGACTTCCATATTACATCAATTTATCAGTGTCAGCTTGCAAGGTGGAATCAAATCCAAATGGCAAACTGGAGCAGGAGTAAGCCATTTATGACCAACTGTTTGATTTAAATCTGCCAAATCAGTTAATCCTGTTAATGGCTTTCCTGCCTTTCAAGCTTTTGTTGGAACCAAGTTTCCAGACTTGCCTGCTAACGTATCTTACGATACACAGGGGGCGCTCAATGAGTTGCCCCTTGACGTATCTAAAATTATGGATTAATCTGATGGCAATATCACATGGCAGGTACTTCATCCTAATTAGGAGCGCTACTGATTCAACTTGCTGATCCCTGCACAAGTTATTCCTTGGCTCCAAACCTTACATGGAACTTCCCACTATGCCATCCCCCTTGTGGCCTTGTGGCTTTCCCCATATAGTATATTAGTCATAGCATTACTCTATAATAAATGATACCTTATTCTTATTATTCTGTCCTTTCTATTGAACTGTTGTCTTCCCCAATTCCAAGTACTGAATCCTCATTGGTTCAGTTGCAACACTTTACAACTTGGGCAAATAATTCCCAGCATTATGGAACCTACTGTAGCACTTTGAGCCCAGGATTAAGTGAGAGGGGCTGACATGTGGGGGTTGGTGGCAACAGGGGTAAACCCAAGCAGATTAACTGTGATGGCCGCCATATAAGGCTCATTATATTCCTTGTCTGTCATTGGCTTGATTGGCTGGTAGACAGCTGTGGCCTGAGATGGGTGGTGCTTGTCCTTTTGTGATTGGATGTCTTGATTAATATGGAAGACAATTTGGGTAAACAATTTAGTCACATCCTGCCAACCAAAGAGACAATTGTGATTGAGAACACCAAGATAAAGATCATCAAATGTCTGTGGGTGGCGCTCCTGGATGGTGTCCCAATATTAAAAAGAACACAACATCAGCCAGATGGATGTCTGTGTGATTGGCTGGGTAGATCAAGGCCTGGTGCCTGTGTCCTTGGATGGTCTTGATGGCAGTGTAATTACCCTCCATCTGGTGGCTCAAGAAAACCTGGTATTTGGAATTTGAGCCATCCCAGGAGTTGAGCAATCCACCAAGGATATGGCTGTACAAGTACCCATTGATGAAATCAGGGTTTGTCCAATAATAGACAAAACCCTTGGCTGATACAGCCAGAAATGCACCAATAAACGTCCCCTTCTTGACCTTCTTCCTTTCTTTTTGAGTGGCGGCTCTTCCTTGCTCACCAAAGTCATCAAAAGCTAACAATAGCTTGTAGTAGGAGATGAAAATGACATCATCTGACAGACTAGTCAAGCAACAGACCAGGGTTGATTTGATGGCAGTGTCATACAGGGAATCCTCAGCGCCATCCCATTGGTCGCTGGCAAAATTGGTAAAACCCCGTACAGAAGCCACCTTCCCGTACATCCAGAGATGCACCATGCGCTCAGACACCCAAATGCCATGGTAAGCAAGTTGCTTCTGGACCTGGGTCAAGGGAAGCTTGGGGTCCCGCTGGAGGAGGTCGAGCATGATTGGGTATGCCTCAGTTATCTGGGACTCTTGGGCCTTCTTGGGCTTCTTGGCCACCCTGATCCAATTCCCCCTGTTCATCATGCTGTTGAATGCCCGCATGACAGTAGCTCAGGTAAATTGCAATTGGTCAGCAATCTGATCCCAGGACAGACCCTGCAGGTTGATTGCCACAATTTCCTGAAGAATTTGGGCGGTGATGATTTGTTGCTTGGGGCGCTGGGCGGGGGGAGCTGAAGCCTTATTGGCTGAGGGAGGGGCAGGTTGAGCGATGGCAGGAAGTTGTTCCAAATTGAGGTTGCCATCCTGATTGGTTGGTTGATGGGCAGCTTGTGCAGGGGTGGGGGTGGGAGCAGGGGCAGCACTAGACGCAAAGTGACTCTCAAACAAGTCAAAGCCATATGGGTCAGGGGACAGTAACAGGTCAGCTTCCTTGTTACCCGCCTCAAAGGCTTGGGTATAAACAGGTGCCTCCACGTTCTGAGCCACACCTCCATTGAAGCTGTCTTGGCTGCTGCCTTGTTCACTGGCACCATCAAAGATGTTGTTGTTGTTAAAAACCATTGTAAAAAACTAAGTAAAAAATCACTAAAAGTAGAAGTTTAAAATTCTATGGTCTGATTTTTATTGTAATCACGAGCCCAGATTTGGAAAGTTCTTGAAATCTCTACACACAATAAAGAGCCATGAAAATGGGTCATTATTTTAGAGATTAGGCCATTTTCTAATGCACATGCTGCTCAAGTCGCAGCATAACACAGTTCGATTTTGAAAAAGTAACTAATTACACAATTTATATTTAAAACATTAATAACTCAATGAAAAATTAATATTTTTTCACACTGTAAACTATCAAAATGAAGCTAAGAATCTTATCTTTCTATTGGTGTAAAAATTTTAATATGTATACTATGCTCAATATTAAAGCAAAAGTAATTTAAAAGTGCATAATCCAGATTTTATTATATGATTATATCTAATGATATAAAGTAGATCGCTTCAAAGCTAATAAATACTCTTTTTTGAATACACAACAGATGTTTTTTATTTGACAAAATTAAAGATAAGATTGAGAGCTTCATTTTCGCATTTTATTTTATTTAAAAAGCTCAATTCTCTAGGATTTTATGATAGTTTGAAGTTAGGATGTTTTTATCACTGTTTAGATTGATTTTAAGGTTCAAGTGAGCTTCGAACCTCAAATTGAGCATTCTTTAAATGGAATTCTTTAATATTTTATCATTTAAAAATATGCAGAAGAGTTACAATTAACTGAATACATCATTTTAATTGATTTGCATTGATTACAAAGAGGATATGATGTAATAATAATGCTTAGCTGCTTCACATATATCACTTGTGCATGAAAACTGGGTATTTAATTAATTTCTGCAAACATAAATTCAAGTTCAAACTATAATAAAAGCTATCACACCATTTCTTTCAGAATGGTGTCATTTAGCTTGGTATATAAGAGCTAAAGTACCACAAAGCTTCTAATCCAAATAACCCAATTCAAAGACCACATTCTGATCATAACTACTCCATCATTAAGGCGCAAATCAAAGATCTGACCTAATTACAGATTCAAAAATACTACCATGTCCTCAGTTAAATTTACTTCTTCCATGCTACCCTTTTTTTCCTTGGGAGCTTCAACAAAAAGAGAGAGAATTGCAATGTTAAAAAAGGCATTCCTCTTTATTGCTGGTGATGATCTTGATAATTTCATCAAGCACTTCCTTACTCAAACTGAATTTGGGAAAGCTCAGTTCCTGCCAACTATTCAAAATCAAAAAGGCAATGAGTTCATTGAAAACTTAAAGGATCTCATGAAATCTTCTCCCCAAAAACATCTCCCAGCCTTGCGATCTCTGGTTACTTCCAGTTACTCTTTAAAAGAGCTTAATGATATGGGGTTTAATATAACCAAAAGTGAGTTTGAATACTCAAGAAAAATAAATAAAAATAAAAATGTAAGCTTAAACAAAAAAAGCCAAAAAATAATAACTATTCATTAAAAAAAGAAATAACTAAAAAAATAATTAAAAAATTGCTGGAAAATTCTTTTGAAACAAGCCAGTTTACAAAAAAAGTGCCTGAAAAATTTATAAAGTTATAGAAAAAGAGATGAGTAATTACTCAACTGAAATTAAATACTCTCTACTTAAAACAAAAAAAGAAATCTATGAAAATATGAAAATAAAAAATGAAATTTCAGTTTCAATTTCCACTTACTATAAATTAATCCCTAAAAATATAATAAAAAACAAACCAATATGTGCAATATTTGTAATTTAAAAAATTCACTAGAAAAAAAGAAGGAAGAATGTGAAAGTAAAAACTTATCATTACCAGAATCTATAGACAATGACTTAAAGACTATTAATCAGCACCAAGACTTTTATGTTCATCAAAATTGTGAATATAAAAAAGATATTAATGAACTAGATGATGAGTCTTGTGTTGTAGTTATAGATTATAAAGAAAACTTAAAGGTTGGAGGTGGTCCAATTGAGACCAATAATTGTTTTTATTCAAAAAAACCAATCTCATTATTAGGGTTTGCATTAGTTTTTTAAAGAAAACAATAAAATTAAATATGAATATCATGATTTTTTGTCTCAAATATTATCACATGATTCTTTATTTTCAGGTGAATGTCTAATAAGTCTTCTTAAATTAGATAGATTTAAAAAATAAAAAATATAAAAGTATGGACAGATAATGGAAATCATTTTAGATCATATGAATTTTTATATTACTTATTTAAAGAGGCACCTAAATATATTAAGGGTCCCATAAAATATAACCGTTTTGTTGAATGCCATGGAAAAAGCATTGTTGATGGTCACTTTGGTGTAATATCAAAAATTTTAAAGGAAAAAGAAAATGTACTTTATATTAACAACATTAATGATCTAAAAAATATTTGTGAGAAAGAAGAAAGAAGAAAAGAATTATACAATTCATCTTTAACTGGTTCAATTGTTTCCCAAAAAGCATTTTTTTATATTTATGAAAGGAAATTTAGGCCTATAAAAAGAGAGCTTGAAGTTAAAAATCTGCGCATTAATCTTTCATATTTGATGAAAGATGGGAAGTTATATACTTCACCTTTAACATTTGAAAGCTTCTCAGAATATTCTGAGATATTTTATCATTTGAAATCACGTGGTGATACCAGAGAAACAAAAATATCAGAAGATGCTAGTAGTGTATTGGGGCAAGTTCATTAAGTAGGGCAGCTTACTAGAGGGTGTATTTTAAATAGAGTTATCAGTCTTTCAAAAACAACAACCTTTTTTTCTGAAACAAACTAAGAATATTTATGATGAGCCAAAGATAGGGTAATAGCATTTATAGCTTTGGGGCTGCTATTACTCCCCCATGCAACTCATCATAAATATTTTTGGTTTGTAGTAGCACTTAAGATATTTTCAGTAGTACTATAAGTTGCAATTTTCAATTATAAAATCAATGAATTATTTTTTAAAAAATCACCCAAGCCCAAGATCAATTAAATATTTGGGATTGATTATATTTTACTCTTTCTGAATAATTTGAATATGAATAATGTGATTAAGTTATAAAATAACCAATCTGGCGCCTAGGCATAACAAGAAAAATAATGTCCCAAATGAATAAAATGTCTCTGTTCCTAAATTGAATAGCTGTTGATTGGCTGTTGAACTGTTATTTTTTTATTTTAGGCTGCACATACTACACATCTTGTGTGACAATATTTTGTTTTGTGTTTGTGAAATCTTGCTTCTAGGTTGCTCAATTTTTGTCTCATTTTAGCCCTTTTGTTGGTGCCTCATCTGAATCCTGATAGGATTATAGCATATTCCAGAACCCCCAATCTATTTTGCTTGTTGTACCAAGTCATTTTGTTTGTAGTTTGGGATATGCTGTCTCAAGCTTGCTTTACTTCCATTGTTCATCTGAGGGCTGTTGTGTTTCTTGTTTGGTCTTTCACAAATTAACCAATCACTTTTACATTATTTGCAGTCTAACTCGCCCCAATTGCAATTCACTTAAGATCGAGTTCATTTCATTTACATATGGATTGTTTTTATTCATACTCACAGCTGTGAAGACCACTGTACATATAAAAGTAATTGACTTAGTTTAAAGGGTCAAGGATAAAGAGACAGTGCTTGGCAACAGTAGTTATATCATATGTGTACTTGCTTGCAGGAAGAAAGGCACAAAGAAAATGAAATTATAACTTTGAGCTAGTAAACCAAGCAGAGCTCGCAGTTTTAAAGCATATCGAATAAAAAAGTGGTTTTATTTAGCATTTATATTGATTCGCAAAAATGAGGAGCCCTGCTGCCAAAGCGTGACCTTGCATCAAATCAGATGGGTATATGAGTTTTCTTGTGTAATCGCTCCGTCCAGCCAAAAAATCAAGCTCCCCCATACTTAAAGGTAAAATGTTTCAGATAGGATCGTTTCCCTTAGATCTCATCACCCAAATCAAAGTTTACAGCGGGATATTTCCAGCTAACCCGCCTCGCTAAGAAATCACAGCCCAGGCCCTTGCGATAATTTAAACATTATGTTTGACTATATGGAATATTATCTTCAAAGATATTTTGAAAAGGCGGGCTGGAAGCCAGATCAGCTTTATTCTAATTTATGTCGGTCATTCTATAGGTACGCATCACTCCCCTTTATTTTTCTCGCCAACCAAGGATTAATTTAAGACACTTTTATTATTTTAACTGATTCGGACACTCACGCCCCGTTCAAACTAATTGTGCTTGACATTAATTAGTTAAAATTCAACTTGGTTTGGCGACCTCCTTTGCTTGCGCTTGCTATTAAACTGTTTGCATTTTTATCCTTTAGACATATTGGATTTCAGAATCCCCGAGGGTCTGAATGTACTTGCCTCTCATAAATCTACTGACAATTTAAAAAACTCTATATCTGGTTTTGGGGTACCTTCCAAGTTGAAAGGCTCTGTAGGGTTTCTTTACACATCCCATCCCCTTTCTATACCAGAATCAAATTTTGCCTTGAATAACCAACTCATGGACAACTTCCACAAATATTATGGGCGAACAGCCAATACAACAGACCCACTTAACACTTGCGACCAGTTATCATCTAAAAAGAGCTCTCTCTCTGACTATCTATTATATGGTCATGTTTATTTACCAAGATGCAGATTGGAAGCCTTATTTACTCAAAAGATTTCAAGCACTCTCCAATACATCATTAGCGGAGTTAGCATTCCATATGATCAGGATAGATCGCATGTAAACGTATTGAAATTCATGGTTTTAATTTTTTTAGGTGTCCTTTCAACTTCAACAAGAAGGGAAAAGATTTTGTACGGAATATTCATACACAACTGATGATTGCTTAATTGGAGTCAGGTCACTGTACAGGTTTAATGAGCCAGATGAGACCGAAGAAGCTCTGGGAGTTTCGAGCAAAGAGTTAAAGCCTTATTGGGCTTTCGGGGGTGAAATTTATTACTCTGCTTCGACCAAAATAGGAGGGGGTGAGTAATTTTAATCATCTTGCTTGTAACTGGAGTTCTAAGCTAACCTCATTTAAGTTTCTTTCGGGCTGAGACGACAGAATCCCGTTTCTACCCCAAGCGATATCACTTTGACCATCAATCCTGTGATGGGGCATTTTTCGGCGGCCTATACTGCGCTAATGAGTCCCAATCTTACAGCAAGTACAAGATATGACTTCAATGCATATAGTCTTGGATCAGACTACATACTGGGCATAGAATGGCGCAACCGCCGTGAAGGGTTGATAAAGGCTAGAGTCAGTCTTCTACAGGTAATGAAGAGGTTATATATGTCCTGACTTTTTAGGGGGCAACTCTTCTTTTCAGCAGCAGATACCGTAAATTAACATTTACCCTTGGGTTGAACATTGCTTCTCCCACAGGCTCATCCCCTGGCTCTTCACCCAAAATTCCTAATCCACACACCATGCTTAGATCGATGGGGATCCAAATTCAGTACTCCTCTTAAGTTAGGATGTATCAAAGCTGACAATTTAAATGTTGGAGCTACTAGAGGTAGCTTAATGCACCAGTTCACGCTTCTCATAGAGCCTTCTAGGCAAACAAACTACTAACGGTCCATTAATACAATCTAAACCATGATTTTTGCAACCCTTAGCCTAGAGAATTCCTAACAACTATAAACTCGTACAGTGGGTCATGCAAAAAATAGTTCTAGAATCACTGTAGCCAATCATGCTAAGCCTTTGAATTTTTTAAAAAAAAATGTATACTCCTATTTTTAGCGTAAAAGGTCAATGGTATATATTTGCACCGGCTGGTTTAAACTTTTAGAGGAGCTTTAAAAATAGAATAATTTTCATGAAATAGCTTAATTTTAGATTTTTCAAGTCAGCAGTTCCAGGATATAAAATAATATAAAGGCCAAGCATAGAGTGAGTTGTAACTGAACTAGCTAAAGTTCAGTATTTGGGTTTGGGGAAGATAACAGCTCACGAGGGGTCAGAAAAGGGATCTGAAATAAGAGGATCTTTTTTGAAAAAGGTGGGGGCTTCTATACCACATGTATAAGCCATCAGGCCACCAATGGGATGGCATATATGGCATTGATAACAATAGGGACTAACTGTGTTCTTTTAACAGTTGCTGCTGGGAACATCATTAAAATTGGCCTTGCCCCTGATAAGGAAGCATGAGATCCTGCCACGTCAGTGGGGTTGGGTGAGGCCATGGTGTTAGATCTGCCTTGGGACGACTTGAAGAGCATCTACTGTGTATCACAAGTATGTTGCCAACCAAGGTGTTCATTCCGGTTGCAACATCCCCCCTTGTCCCTGCTCTGCCCTGCCATCCTTGATGACCACGGGAACCTGTAGAGTATCTGAAAAGGTGCAGGGAAAGTGTTCTTGGGCAAGAATAATTTGATAGGGGTTTCTTGGTTGTGCCAGAGAATTTTGATGTTGCTGTAGGTATCTTCCAAGAAGTAGGTATGGTTATCCATAATTGCAGCTACCCTGAAGGGTCCAAGGAGTTGAGGGTCTAGCTTCAACTGCTTAGGGTTGAGAGCATAAATGGAGTCTCTCATGGCACAATGGGCTTCCAGGACTTTAGTGGCCCCCTAAACTTGTATGTGTTCTGCTTCCTGAGCATTGATGTGCCACTGTGCAAAGGAGAGTTAATGCAAGAGAAGGTTAGGTGGGAGTTGTGAAAAGCAACTTTCCCCGGGGATACCCAGCCCACCATCTGGGGTTCCAGATGCTAGAGTGCTGGGGCTGAGCCTAGTATCATGGTTAATTCCAGCCCACAGTGTCAGGGCTCAAAATGGGCCTGACAAGGAACTAAATAAAATTGAGTCAAAGGAATGTGAATTCACGATCACGTGGTTGCCCAACTGGGTTAGAGAATAAGGTTTCAGTCATTTATGCCTCAGTTCTCCAAAAATCAAATTGATGCCCTGGGAACACCTGCACCTGGAGGCATACACAGAAGCAGTGTTTACCTCCAGAAACGTTTCTAATTGACCAAAACTCAGAAGTTGGGGATTTTGGCCCCCAAAAGCCATCACAAGGATCACAGGGGTTGGCCCAAGCGCCAGGACCTAAGAATGGCGTGTTGCTGCCCCTGGGCAACCAACCAGATGATGCCATTGCCAGAAAAATGGTGGCATGTGATCAGCCAACCAACCAGGATGTATTACCAAACTAAAAGCTGATTTCCCAGCAGTATATGGCTGAGAAAGTTGGAAATTCCCTCCTTGCTGACATTACACAATAAACATCTATTAGTTAATACAACCTGAGCATTTGATCTTTGCAAGAGTTTAGTATATTATTAAAAACCTTATATTCTTAGTACTGTTGAATAGAGAGTGCCTGAAGATCCTACACCAGCGCTGGGAAACAGAGCAACTTATTGCTGCTTCTACTCAACCAACATTTGTCCCTGTTTCTTCCTTCAGAGCACTGGATCAGGAACTAGTTCTTACTTCTGTGCCTCTTTTCTTTCCAAAGTATTGCCCAGATTTGCCAACTTGCCCCGCCAAGCCAGCTCATGAGTGCTGCCACATGAGAACTCTCCCTTGTGTCAAAACAACGGGGCCGACCCCCCAGTAAGGTTCCAACTAAACAGGTTTGTGACCTGCAACCTGACTTCCAAGTGACCTGAAGCCAAATGTGGAAGCCAACTCAAATTCCCAAATCCAGAAACATGACCAAATGCTGATCCCAGTACAGCAAACAGCTCAATTCAGCGCTTGACTTATTACAAGGATCAAGCCACCCCCTAACCCTCCAACTGAGTGATCTTCATAAGCATGTTCCTACTATCCTGATTCACAACAACTATATAACAGCAATAATGGCAAAATTGACTGTAGGGATTCAAAAGTAAGAATTCAAAAGTGAGAATCTAAAAGTGGCCAAGTTGACACTTTTAAATTTTTAAAATAGCTTTTTATAACAAAGTAACTACCTTTTCTTGGATTTTTTAGTTGAGAGAATGAGTAAAAAGTATTTTATATGGCTATAATAATTTTTAATTCCAGGTGAGTTGTTTTAATTTAATTTTGAAATTTTAAAATTCTTGGCTTGGCCACTTTTGAATTATCACTTTTGCATTCCTACAGTCAATTTTGCCACTGTTGCCCATATAACTTCTATATTTCAATAAAGAATATTATCTGTTCCCAATTATTTCCCCCCTGTAATTCTGCTAAAGCATCACATTTACGGCACTTGAAACCACCATCACATCCTATTATTATAGCAAGCTTGGGTTTGCCTGCTTCACCATGCTGAGGCTCATTGAACAAGTGATTTACCACATGGGAGTATGTCACTCTTGGGCTAATGCTTCAAACTGTGTGATGAGAAAAGCCCCTTTCATCCACTGAGCCTTTCAGAATAGTCCCTTCCCTTCAACCAAAAGCTCCCCAAAGGCAACCTAGGCCATGACAGAAACCAGATATTATAACCTGAGACAATTCCTATGTGGCAACATGATTCATTCCAACTCATACACAGGTTTCCCTTTCACCATAATGGGCTGGTTAGGGACCTCAGCTGAGCCCAGGAAAGGGGTGAGGAGGCATTTGTGGAAACTATGGAAAATTTTGAAAGGATAAGGTCATTCCAATCTGTATGCAGAAGGACCAATCTGGTGCTCTACCTTGAAAGGACCAACACACTTGGTTCTCATTTTGCAACACATGACTTTCAACTTTATATTACAATATTACATCATATCTAAGTCTCTGGGATGATAGATAGGTCCTTCCTGATTCTTGAGTTGGTGTATTCCTTATAAGTTGTCATGGCAGCAGTGAGAGTCACTTGGAGCCTCTGATGAACCTGTCTTAGTGCAGTAGCCCTATCAGTTGCAGCCTCTACATTGCTTCTCAATCTTGGACCCATGTTAGATGAGGGATTGTAACCCACATTGGCATAGAATGGCAAAACCTGAGTTGACGTGTGTTGAGCATTATTATATGTAAACTCTGCCATAGGTAGGTTTGAGCACCAGTTATCCTGTCACACATTGGTGTAAAATCTTAGGTTGATCTCTAAATTTTGGTTTAACCTCTCTGTTTGTTCATCAGACTGGGGGTGGAAAGCAGTGGACTGGCAGATCTCAATCCTCAGAATCCCAGTAAAGGCTTCTAAGAACTGAGCAATAAAATGAGGCCCACAATCACTCTCTATCCCCATTGGGATACCATGTAGGGAGATGATTTTGTCCACAAACAACCTTGCTGTTTCCACTGACGTAATGGTACTCAATCATGGAAAAAATGAGCCATATTGGTGAACCTTTCTACTACTACCATTATTGTGTTAAATCCATTAGATTCCAGGAGCTCTCTAATAAAGTCAACAGATACAGATGTCCAAGGACCCGCAGCAGGTTGAAGTGGCACCAGTAAACCAGTTGTTTTATTATTACTTGCTTTTGGGCAAACACAACAAAAAAGCTCAAAAAAGGAAGCTAATTGTACAGTAAGTGCTTTTCATGAAAACTGACACCAAATCAAATCCACTGTCTTTTTTCTTGGATAGCCTGCTATGATACAAGTGTATGTGACATCATGATTTTTTTCTCTTATATACCCTCAGGAACCCATAAAAACCCCTGATGGTATAGCACTGACCTATATTTGAAAGTCTTACAGTTGGTCTACTAGATGTTCACATGCTAGTTCAAGCAGCCTGTCATAATCCTTGGATAATGGCTGTAAAACTGACTTTGTAAAATAAGTCTAGATCTTTTCTCTCAGCTAACAACATAGTGGCCAAGGAGGCTGACTTAATTGGAAAAAGGGAGCCATCACCTAGTCTGGGATGAGACTGTGGGTATTGAACTCAGCATCTAATCTCATATCAGGAAGATGTAAAGGATTCCTACTCAACAGGTCTGCCAAATTATTATCAGGTTTATTAATAAACTTGGAACAGAGCTTGCATTTGGACAAATCTTTGTGCCATCTTGACTGACAGCCCAACAAAACTCTTGGCTGACAGTAGTAAAAAAGAGCCTTATGGTCTATCCAAACTGTGAATGAATTCCTAGATGACATCAGATTATAGTGTCAGTGCTTCAATGATTCCACAACTACCAACAATACTGTGGCGCTCCTGCTCCTAGGAGGTCACCAAGGTGTGTCCTGGATCAAAGCCAGGGACCAGTTGAGTTGGGGTTGTCATTCTCAGAGATACTTGTTCTATAGAAAGAATAAGAGGGAATTATCTAAGCACTCCAAAAGGGACTCACTATGTCCCCAAATCATCATATGCAAGTGATAACTAGGGGGAAACATATTTCATAGCAATGTATGGGCTACAAAAGTAGCTCCACCATCTAGGGGGCTGTTTGCATGATAATCTTCAGTACAACAATATCCCAGATCTCAAGGTTATTTGCACTGTGTTACTCATTCCTTAACCAGGAGTTTTCTATGAGTGAACAGACTAAAGTTTTGAATTTTCTGATTCACTTGGCTATCTCCAAAATCATTATCATTAGGGGAGTTTTCTGTCACAAAAAGGGAGAATAGAGGTTGAGATAGCTTTATTGACAGAAGGAAGATCCTCTTAGAAACCTTCTAATTTGTCACTGTTTTGAAATCATTTTGAATAGATACTCCTTCAGAAAGGACTTCTTAACGCTTTATAAGACATCTGGTTACTAGAAACCAACTAGACATGTAACTATTAGGATGCAGATCCAGCGCCTAACCAAGCTCCTGCTTGCAACCAAAACATTTACAAAATATCCCTTCAAAAGACCCTGTAACTTTCCAGCTATACTCCTTCTTAATGTCTTTTTTTCCAATGGTTCTGCCTTTATAATGGTTTTCTTCAAAAGCTTAAACCATTGGTGCTCACTTTTTCCTATAAGAAATTAAGCTTACACACTTACTTTCTCAAAAGCTTAAAGTATTGCTTTAATGTTTTCTTGCTTATACTTTAAGCTTTTGGCTTCCAAACAATCATATTCATCAGGAAGATGCCAGAACTCAACCCATGAATGCAGAGCACAGAAATAGACCATTTTTGAAGATCCACTACAATCCAACTAGGAAATCTATTTCAACTGCTCAAACTGCTCTAAGTGTCAACACTTTGCACACCAAAGTGTTAACTAGTTCCCTGTTTCAGCACCAGTCTTTCATCTATACAACCTTAATCAATTTAAATATTAAAACACTATTTAAATTGTTCTTCTTGATATTCTATAACATTTTGCACATATATTTACTTTTATAGCAAAATCCAAGGAAAATGTCTCACCAAAACAGCTTTGTATCCTGCTCTCATAGAAAAATACCTTCATTTACCATAAGAATTTACTAAAGAAAATTCTTTCCTGCAGCTTCCTCAACATTCTTACTTGATTTGCTATTGAAACAAAATTAAGGCAAAAATTTTCACCTTTTGCTACCTCAGAATCAGGAAATAAGTCCCCACAAGTGATTTATTTTTAGACTTGACCTCCATTAGTGACTTATACTTAGGTCATCAGAAGCAAGCATATCTTATGCATTCCAGCTGTTTTTACTCATACAAGTGATTAGCTTGAGCTTTAAGGTGCAAAGTAACCAGCTTCACCTCCCAGAAACCTCCAAATTACTAATTTCTACAGTTGTTTCTTTGGACATCCATCCCAATGATGATTTTAGGCTATCTAAGCTTTCCTAGCAACTTTAAGACCTCCTCAAAGCTACCCTAAAGTCATAGAAAGTAAAAATTTACTTCCATCCTAGGTAAAATTACCCAATTTTTATTCTCATCCCAGGTGGCATCAGGATTTTAGTACTACCTTAGCACATTCATTCCAGGGCAGTAACCTAGCTGTATTCTCACCCCAACTAGCCTCAGGATGCCTATACCCCTTGGTATAAACATCCCAGGCTATACAACTTCTCTATCCTTCCAAATTACTATTGAGGGATCACCTTAATAAAACTTCAGAGACAAAACCAAATTCCAACACATTGGTTGAGCAAAACCTCTGGTCATCACAGCTGGGCAAACAAACAAAACAACAAACATTTACCTCTCTCAGGAAATTATTCTATACTTTGAAAACATCAGCCCATGTCTGAAAAACAGCTCTATATGTGTCTCATTACACATAAGATTTTTAATAGCCAGATTGTTAGACTCTGCATTTTTTCACTTAAAGATTCTGGAAATATCCCCCGCTAAAATAATTCCTGAAATTTGCAAAATTAGATGTGAACCCATCTATTATGATGACTCTTTGACTGTGAGACAAACCAAGCTATTTTTTCTACCTCTTAATCATGATATGTTGTGCCTTTCCATATGATCTCTTTAAATGTTATTATCTCTGAGTAAATACACAGTTTCTCCTCTTCATTAGGGATGTCATTCTTAGTTGAGTGTATATTCTCCATTTGATTGCTTATGACAAGCTCTCACTCTAATTTACCATGACATGTACAAGAAGTTAAGTTGTGCTGGCTCCTGATAATACATTCATTTGGCTCTTTTGGATACAGGATCAATGTTTTGACTTGGAAGTAGTGGGCTGTCTGTAATTGAATCTTGCTAACACATATCACAGCTTATAATATTATTAAAGACTAAGTTGAGTAATCTCCAAACTTAGTGTGTATAATTAAGTTTATAAAGTGTAATAATTGATGATTTATTTATTATCAAATATAAGAGCTATATAGGGATGAGATATTAGATTGTTTACACAAACACCAGAATCCTCTTATCCCTATTCAAATCCCTCATAATCTTAGCCAATATTAACTTCTGATCAGGTGATTATAGTTAATACTAACTAGTCTTACAACTAAGGGATGATTGAAAAACCTATCCCTCATCCAGGGCAAGAATACTAGTTGACCTATTGTTTAACTGAGCTTAATGGATTTATGTTGCTTTTACAGTGATGGATGGTTTACATCCAATCAGCATACAACAATCAACCTGGAAAAGTTTGTATGATTGCCCCCAATCCCAAGGCAAGCTTTCAGGAAAGCTGTGAAGATGAGGTGGTTTATCTCTAACTTGGGAGGAATTTCTAAGATGAGGTGGTTTAGCTGTTGATAAGAAGATTTATATAATGATAGGTTAATTTAGAGAACATTAACTCAATGATAGCATAACCTATCATCAAATTTATTTTGTTTATTTATACAATAGCTTTCAAATATATGAGGCTAAGTGAAAAAGCTCATCTGTAATCAGAAACAACTTATCTTTAAACAAAATTAGCTCAGATACAAACAAAATTTTAAAGAATGAATTTATATTGATTAGCAATAAATTTGGGTTTGACTCAATTTTGTTTTTGAGATTCATTGATTTTGTTTACATCTGAGTTGAATTTGTTTACAATGAGTTTTTTCACTTAGCCCCATAGCTTTGAAAACCAATGTACTAGTTATAAGAGAGAAATGTAAGGGGGAAACATTAAACTGGGCCACCCAAAAATCTATAAAATGTCTGGGGATTGGGTCATGATTCACATGGTTTTGATGGTGCAATACCCCATCTAGAAAACACCATCTAGAAAATTTTTGCAATAGAGTCAGGATTTACATCAGCAAAATTAAAAAAAAATAATAAAAATTATTAATTAGTTATTTTTTACATATTGGTTTCTAATATAGTATCTAGAAAAATGGCATCTAGAAAATGCTATCACAGACTAAAATAAAAAGAGTGTTATAAAAATAAGATTTTTTAGTATAAAACCACTTAATACACTAGTTTTAAAAGCTATGGCAACAAGCAAAAATACTTCAGATTTAAACAAAAACTCAGATGTAAACAAAGTTAAAAGTAATAAATTTATATTGATTTAAAATAGATTAATTTATTTTTAATTTTGTTTACATCTGAGTTTTTTTGTTTAAATCCAAAGTATTTTTTCTTGTTGCCATAGCTTTTAAAATTACTATAAATACCCTAAAATACGCCATCTAGAAATACAGCATCTGGAATCAAATAACAAATTATACTTTTATGTGATAAATCCAAGCCTTTCTCTTATAAACTGAGAATTAAGTATGATATTAATTCAGGACCACATATAATAAATCAACTTGAATTAACACCACTTTGATAGTACTATCTTCCTGTAATACAGCCATCAAAAACCCACTTTTGATATACAGTAGTTTTAAAAGCTATGGCAACAAGTGAAATGAACTCAGATTTAAACAAAATCCAACTAGCAGGTTAAAATATACACTCTGTTAACAGGGATTTTTGGCGCTAATAGGCAAAATGGGTCAACACAGCAACAGAAGTACTCACGTGCAAAGCAAAACCATTCAAAATGCAATCCAAAATACATGGATTCACAAACAAAATGGTGTGAGTTGGCTTTTGGTGTACATATGTTTACTATGTGAATTGGTGACAAAATACACCCACACATGGTGCGTCAAAACTCAATCCAAAAACAAAACACAATAGGAACTCAAACCACAAACAAAATCACTCACACAGTTTGTGCAATGGATTGTAATCAAGAATGATACCAAGGCATCTAAAATAAGACACAAGATTTGAAACATAAATTTTAAAAATATTGTGTTGGGTGCTTATATTTGGCATAAAATCCGGGAAAAAGGGTGGGAATTATTTTGGGTATTCAAAAATGGGCGTTGTAAACCAGAAATAACTAATTAAGAAATAAAAAATCTATAATTGGGATATTGGGTGGGAAAACCTCTAATTAAATATCCATATTCAGATAAAAGCAAAAATTAAAATTAGGGAGTAACTTAATTAAAATTTATTTAGTATTTTATTAAATTTTAAAATGGAAGGAACACAACACCAGAGTACCAATGCACCCGTTGTGCGCCGCGGTTGCGGTTGCCCCTGCGGGTCAAAGAATAGACTCAGTACAACACAGGTGCCTACTCAGGAGGGAGGCAGAAGAGGAGAGTTCCATAGTGACGCTGCACTGACACAGCCAGTTCAAGGAGCACAAGCTGCTAGGGTGCAGAGCATAAACCCTTGGGTCCCAAAGCTGACCCGGAAGCCCACCAAGGTCACCACTACCAAAATGGTTAGAAACAAGGAGGTAGAACTTACTTTGTATGTGTTTGACGCTGTGTACCGGCAAGAGTTGGTCCCGTCAGCCATGCTGGAGAAGGTGAAGCCTGTACTTGATACTAGCTATGAGCCATACATAAGCAATGGCAATCAGGAGGACAACAAGGAGCCCGAGTTCTTTCAAACTGATGAGGGACAACTGGTGCGCAAGAAAGTTGCAGCCTTCTACAACAAGGTGCCTATGCCCTGTACCTTGCCCAATGCCGATGAGTCAATCCCCACCGCTAAAAAGCCCGCTCAGAAGCGCATCCCTGACATCAAACGCATCATCCTGCTTAATCTAATGTGTGAATCAGGCAATTACAAGGCAGCCACAGCCATTGTTGGGGTGGATCCCAAGTACGCCTCAAAGACCTTCAACAAGTTCCTCAACACGGGTCAAGTCCTTGCCGCGGAGAAATCCTTGCGCGTGTCAACCATGCTCACAAAGGAGCACAAATGGGCAATCTGCCAGTGGATAACCTGAGATTGCCATCTTGAACTGGCAAATATACAGGCCATGGTCAAGTCCGCTTTTGGGGTTGAGGCCTCAATTTCCTTCTATTATCATTTGGTCAAGGGAATGCAATTTTCCTGGAAAAAACTTGGGGTATCCCCATACAATTGGAACAGCCCAGCCAATATTGAGACCTGGAGAAAATACGCAGAGGCGTATACTGCCCTAAAAGCCAAGGGGACAGTCAAATTTTACTACATTGACAAATCAGCATTTGCCTTGTCAATGCGCAATGAGTATGGGTATGTCCCCAGAGGCTCCAATGACGGGATGGCTTGGCGTGCTGCAGTCCGCGCCACAGCCTATTCGATGGTGGCTCTCCTCGGTCCAAAGGGGGTTGAGCTCTACCAAATGATATTGGGATCTCACAATAGCCGGACCTTCCTATCATTCCTCCAATTGGTCCAGGAGCACCTGAGGCGCACAAGCCCAGGCTTCACCAACGTAATTGTGCTGGACAACGTTGGTCTCCACAAGGTGGCAGATATTCTTGAAGAATTTCCATCAATTGACACGAGCATTGCAGTGGGCCCCCAGCAATTGGCCACAGCAAATATGCGCCTTCTCTTCCTCCCCGCCTATTTGCCCTTCCTAAATCCCATTGAGGAAGTCTTTGGGTGGCTCAAGCAAGTTGTCAAGCAAGGAACCCCAACTGGGACAGAGGACCTTTTTGATTTGCTGCAGGCCAGGATCCATACCCTCCCAGCTGAGACCGTGGCCAAATTCTATGGCCACGCTGATTTGTTTATCCCCGCGTGCCTTGCAAATCAGCCAATCAATTAAAGGCTTAGCTTATCCCACTTTTTTTATATATCCTCTAATTTACTAATCAAGATTTATTAACTAACATTTTATATTTAGATGTTTCCAAGCCCGCAATCACATTCAGCAGCACCATCAATGAAGGTTAGTAATTTATTTATTCATAATCATTTTTATTATTGCATCCAAGGGTATCCCAAACGCTTGATAATGGATTACGCAAACACATCAATATCATTTTTGGCAAATAAATATAAAAAGCAAACTAAAAAAATTAAATGTAAATCATACAAATTAGAAGTAGATTTTATTGACATATATTATATGCTTTTATTAAAACCTTCCCTGGAATTTATTTTGTAAGTAATGTTTGCTAAAATATTATTTTATAAAATTATTAATTATAATAAAAATAATCTAAAGGGTAAATATATTTATTGGAATAGAGGATATATTAGGAGCGCCTATAATGGGTTTGGCGGTATGTACCCACCCCACAATGGAGGTGGCGCACAACCTCCACCGCCACACTGTGGACAGTGGATACACCCTGGTTAAAATACTCCCGCCTGCTGGTGAAAGGCAGAATGGTTAGGTGGGAGTGAAGCAGCAGCTTCTCAGGCGGGGCCGCAAACCCGTAGATTCCAGCCAGGACCAGGGCGTCCTGGATAACATGGTCCACTGAGTCATATCCGGGGAGGGGACCTTCTTCCCGTTGAGAGCAAGCTGGGCCTTGTTGATCCCCAGAAGGACCCCGTCCAGGTCCTCCACGCTGGCGCTCATTCCAAAGTAAAACAGGAACCCCAGGTAAACCACCAAGTGAAGCCTTTGCCCAGCAAAGGCTTCCGTAAACTTGCATAATTTATTGTATACTGCGCTTATTTTTTTCTCATGTTTAGTTTTGCCAAAGGTAAGATCCATAGCTTCTGGGACCCCCGTCTTGTTGGCACTCCAGGCCAGCCCAAAGTCCGCCAGGAGGATTTTAGTCTTCTTCACGGCTGTTGCATCTGCAACAGCCAGTTTTTCTACCGCGCGCCCAAAGTTCTCCAGCAAGTAGGACAGGGTGTGCTCCACCGGGAAGCAGAAGCAAGCAGCCGCATGGGCCCGGCCCATCTCCGGTATATTCTTGAATGGGAGCGTTGCCAGGACGTCCCAAACAAGCTCAATGGAGTTTACACAGTAAACTCCACTGAGGTTAACCGGGTCCAGGCGGACCAGTTGAGCATCCTTGTAGGCAGTAACTGCCCACTTGGATGCCCCCTCTTCATGTGTCAGCCCAGCCAATGCCTCCCTGGACATTGGGAATGCACTGTGAATCCTATCTTTGAGCTCCTGCAAGACAGGGGGAGACAGGAAAAGCTGCTTTGCCACGTGAGTGGCAAAATTTGAGTAGAAGGTGGGGGGAACAAAAGGAACCAGGACCCGGCGGAGTTTGCCATCAACATCTTCTAAAAAAAGGTAAGTATTTATGAATTTTTATTAAATTTATTTTCTTAGGTTACCTTCTTGGGTTTCTTCTTTGCCGGCGGCTTTGGCAGGCTTTGCCATCCTTGGCGCAAGCAGCTGTGCGGGCGTCTCAGTGTCCTCCTTGCGGGCCCTCTTGGCGGGTTTGAGATGTGCATATATCTCAGGGTTGTCCGTCCAGACAGACGGCACAGAGAGGGCAAAGGACTTGAATTGCAAGCCTTCAACCACTGTCTTCTGAATGTTGAGTAGGCGCTCTATTGTCTTCTCAGGTGTTTCCGGTATTTTGGTCATGAGTGACTTGGCAGACACCTTTTTGATTTTGTCCCCTTCAAGGACGGCAGACTTCACCTTTTCCTTGACCTTGCGGTCAATTTCTTTGATTTTGGCAATTGCCAAGTCAAGGTCTCTTAGAAGTTTTTCCAATTTGCTCATTGATTTTTTACTAACCTTTTCATATGTTTTTATAGCTCTTGCCCCAATAAATTCTGTATTATTTTGATACAATTGCCTCTTTGTTTATTCCTTTTTGTTTTCCCATTTACTACATTATCCCATCTTTTTACCCATTTTTTATATGTTTTACATACATCTCAATATGTGTTGTTTGCTTTGTGTGGCATTGTTTCCCTGGTTACCATATTATTTTTGGCGCTTGACACAGCCCCTTGTGAAAATATTAACAACAACTTGGTGATCAACTGAATTTGAATTAGAAAATTATAGTGTTAATTGTATTTAGATAAAGTTGTTACTGATCCAAATTCAAAACCTTAATGATAAACTTTAAGCCAATCAGGAGCCAAGTGATAAAGTGATTGTTGTGAAATAAAGGAAATTCAATAATTCTTTGATGCATGTGCGCTAATTAATATGATTGGCTGGATGTTTTGCCATTGTATTCCATTGCCGCTGTGGCAAGTTGTTGATGGACTAGTGTTAACTCAGCAGCTGATTGGGCACTAGTCCATCAACAACTTGCCACAGCGGCAATGGTGTACAATGGCAAAACATCCAGCCAATCATATTAATTAGCACACATGCACCAAAGAATTATTGAATGTCCCTTTATGTCACAACAATCACTTTATCACTTGGCTCCTGATTGGCTTAAAGTTTATCATTAAGGTTTTGAATTTGGATCAGTAACAACTTTATCTAAAAACAGTTAACACTATAATTTTCTAATTCAAATTTAGCTGATCACCAAATTGTTGTTAATGTTTTCACAAGGGGCTATGGTTTGGTGCTAAAAATAACTGTGTTCAGGATCTAGATACACACCATAGTAAATATATGATTTTATAGAAATAAGCTGAACATAAAGAATAAAACCAACTATAAACAAAGAGAACATGAACAATTGAAATTCAAAATAAAGATAATATAAATATAAAATGTTTGGTGACAGGGGGTTTATTGAGGCGGGGGAGAGTGATGCCTAGGAGGCAGAATAACGCGGGAAGGAAGACGTAGAGGCAGTGCTGGCCTGGGGGGTCTGGGATTGGGTGGGTTGGGCTTGCGGGTTAGGGGTGTTGGTGGTGGGGGTGGAGGCAGGAGGATTTCGTGTGATGGCTGCCATATACCGCTTGTTGTACTCCTCATTAGTCATTGGCTGGATGGGCTGGTAAGTGGCAGTGGCCTGAGGTGGAAGGCGCTTATCCTTACGTGATTGGCTGCCCATGTTCACATGGAAAACCATTTGCGCAAACAAGTCAGCCACCATTTGGCAACCAAAGAGAAAATTGTGATCAAGGACCCCAAGATAGAGGTTGTTGAAAGCCTGAGGGCGGCGCTCCTGTAGTGTATCTCCAATGTTAAAGAAGACAACATCTCCCAGATGGACGTTGGCATGGCCAGCAGGGTAGACTGAGGCCTGGTGCCCGCGTCCCTGGATGGTCTCAAGGGCAGTGGAGCTACCCTCCATCTGGTGGCTCAAGAAAACCCAATGCTTTGAATTTGAGCCATCCCAGGAGTCAAGCAATCCACCAAGGATGTGGCCGTATGAGTACCCATCAACAAAATCAGGGTTTGTCTAATAATAGACAAAACCCTTGGCTGACACAGCCAGAAATGCACCAATAAATGTCCCCTTCTTGACCTTCTTCCTTCTTTTTTGAGTGGTGGCTTTTCCCATCTCACCAAAGTCATCAAAAGCTAACAATAGCTTGTAGTAGGAGATGAAAATGACATCATCTGACAGACTAGTCAGGCATTGGACCAGGGTGGATTCAATGGCGGGATCATACAGGGAATCCTCAGCGCCATCCCATTGGTCGCTGGCAAAATTGGTAAGAACCCGTACAGAAGCCACCTTCCCGTACATCCAGAGCTGCACCATGCGCTCAGACACCCAAATGCCATGGTGAGCAAGTTGCTTCCGGACCTGGGTCAAGGGAAGCTTGGGGTCCCGCTGGAGGAGGTTGAGCATGATTGGGTATGCCTCAGTTATCTGGGACTCTTGGGCCTTCTTGGGCTTCTTGGCCGCCCCGATCCAATTCCCCCTGTTCATCATGCTGTTGAATTCCCGCATGACAGTAGCTCGGGTAAATTGCAATTGGTCAGCAATCTGATCCCAGGACAGACCCTGCAGGTTGAGTGCCACAATTTCCTGAAGAATTTGGGCGGTGATGATTTGTCGCTTGGGGCGCTGGGTGGGGGAGCTGAAGCCTGATTGGCTGAGGGAGGGGCAGGTTGGGCAATGGCAGGAAGTTGTTCCAAATTGAGGTTGCCATCCTGATTGGTTGGTTGGTGGGCAGCTTGTGCAGGGGTGGGTGTGGGAGCGGGGGCAGCACTAGACGCAAAGTGACTCTCAAACAAGTCAAAGCCATATGGGTCGGGGGACAGTAACAGGTCAGCTTCCTTGTTACCCGCCTCAAAGGCTTGGGTGTAAACAGGTGCCTCCACGTCCTGAGCCTTGCCTCCATTGAAGCTGGCTTGGCTGCTGCTGGCTTGGCTGCTGGCGCTGTTGAAGATATTGCTGTTGAAAACCATATTGAAATAAAACCTAGGATAAAATCACTAAAAGTAGAAATTTTAAAATTTAATGATTTATTTTTATTGTAATCTCGATTCCATATTTGGAAGGTTCTCAAAACCATTCCATACAAATCTGGAGCCATGAAAATGAATAAAATGCCTCTGTTCCTAAATTGGATTGCTGTTGATTGGCTGTTATACTGTTATTTTTCTATTTTAGGCTGCTCATACTACACATCTTGTGTGAGTTCATTTTGTTTTGTGTTTGTGTAATCTCGCTTCTAGAGTACTCAGATTTTGTTTCATTTTGGTCCTTCTGTTGGTGTCTCATATGAATCCTGATTGGATTATAATATACTCTGGAATAGCATCCATCCATTTCACTTGTTGCGTCAGTTCATTTTGTTTGTGGGTTGAACTACACCACTTGATGTTTGATATAATTTTGTATAATGGGCAAGTGAAATTTTGTTTTTGGTTTGACATTTCATTTATTAACCGACAATATTTAAATTATTTGAATCCTGAATCTTGCGCAACTTGGATTTTGTTTAAATCTGAAATGATTTTGTTTAAATCTGAGTTCATTTTGCTTGTCGCCATAGCTTTTAAAACTACTGTACTGGTTTTATTCCTCATCATAGAAGGATCTGTAATATTTAGGTTTCAACTTTAAAATTTTTCATTAATGATTTTATATATTCAAGGATAGTGAGTCCATTAACTGGAACTGCTATAATCAGGTTAAGGACAGTTTAACTAAGACCACTTCATCACTTGAAGGTTGGCACAACCTGTTTTCCTGCATGGTTAAGGTAAAGAAGCCCAGATTCATTGTGATTATCAACAAGCTGAGGATCCAGAATGGCCATGGGCACCAGCTTTACCCCCAATTCATCAAAAGCAAAGCTGTTGTATCCAAGCATGCAGACTAGCAGGTCAAGTAGGCAAGTGTTACTAAGGAGGGTTTGACCTATTACACCAGATAAGGCCCCTTATCCATCTCAAAGGTTTTGCCAAGGCTCTTGGGGCTAAAGCCTAATCCACTTTCTTCACCAATAAATTATTTCCTTTCAAATATTTTTTTTGAAACTTTTAATATGTATATATACATTCTTAATATAGGATTAAAATTTAAAATAAAAATATCACCGTTTTAGGATATGTTAAGTTTGGAGCTTTGTGCGCTATAGTTGGTACCAGCTAATCCCGCATTATTATTAAAGATTTGGAATATTTGGATTATTTTTAGTCTAGCCATATGTTTTTCTTACTGTTTTTGAAATGTTTTTGGGATTTTATTAACTTTTAAGTTATCTGGCACAGTTTAGCCAGAATTTTGACATATGGTTTCTAGATAGTATAACACACTGTTTTGATTGACAGGGAGTGAATTTAGTACTCTTGAACAGGCATTCTTTAGGTTTCAGGGTTTGAAGTTCTGAAGTTAGGCTTCCTGGTATGTAAAGCCCAGCTATGTTAGACACATCAGAGTTCACTTCCTATAATAGATTTTATAGATAGTAAATGTTTGGGTTGAACTTCAATGATAGATTAAAATATCAACTAGTCAATAATCATTTATTTATAAGTGATTATAGAAATGAGGTGAAAGTAGAGGATTGATTGGGGTAAACCAATTAATTCAGCATATTAATGAGCTTGCAGCCCATTAGTTACAAGATTCTTTAATCATTAAAAATGCTGAAAATTAGGGTTATTGACAGGTGCATATCACTTAATAATAGTTGCTGGAATTGCAAAGTCATTTTAAACAAGATCACACTCATACAAATCCAAAAAATATTCTCTGAGTTACAGTTTCATTAATGGCATCATTTCATGCTGTTGGTTGTCATGCAGGGGGCTTTCTTCAACCCAATTTGGCTCTCAATCAGCAGTCTTGACTTGTCTTGAATAAATTAAGGAAGTTCTTATACTTAATAAGGGCTTCAAAATATGCTCTTGCACATAGATTTTAATTGATTTTTTGCTGATTTATGATTGCATGAATGTCATAACTCATGCACCATCTTTATTATGGTTGGTAAAGTAAATATAACCCAATTTGACTTTTAAGATTTCCTCCTTTTTCACTAGAATTGGTTTCTGATGTAGTTTCCAACTAGGCTGGGTTTTGGATTGGATGCCATTATCACTCCTGACTTATATTAGTCTTATTTTTGCTTTGTATTGTTATAATTGAATATGTGAAGCTCTATATTTTTCCACGATTAGTTATGAAACACCTGATAGGTGCCTGGAAATTTATTTAGTCCTTCTTATTAGGTACTTGATGCTAGATTTATTTTTATATTTGGCTCTGAATTTTGAGGGGTTTCTGAGATGCAGTTCCTAGTTTGGCAATTATTGTCAGGAACTTGGTTCCCATGTGGGTCCCAGGCCCCCTTATGTGATTAATTTACATTGATAGTTGGGGTCTGAGTCCTTAAGAAGTAGGAGAAGAGCTGGGTGGTGAGGCTGGTTGGTTGATGGGGCAAGAAGTGGTAGCTGGGAGACTGTTGCCTTGGTCAGAGGGGTGTTTTGACACTTCATAGCAATTCAAATCAGATGATTTTTTTGAATTAAATTCACTTTCTTTTGTTTTTGTTCTTTGTGGCAGTTTCTCCAGTTAGGGGAAACTGCTACTGGTATCCAGAGCCATTCTTATTGATTTAATTGGTTGTATCTGCATTCAAACCTTCTTTTCTTGTCCACATGAAATTGACTTTTGTTGGTAGGGATCTCTTGCCATTGTGCACCATATTCAGGAATATTCTTGATATTAATAAAAACAGGAAAAACAATGTGACAATCAGATTTATTTGTGTTCAGGTACTGAAATCTCTTTAAATGACCCCTTATACCATAAAACCCAATTTTACATGTGGCTCCTGGTTAGCTCTAACTTTATCATTATGACTTTTAATTTGGATCTCAGATAACTAGCTTAAAAACAATAGTAACATGACTTAATACTGTAAAATAAATCAAACAAGAAACTGGTGGTGACTTTAATACAAGGGGCTTGTCAGAAAATCACAGACTGTGGTATTTTATCATCTGCCAGATTAGATCCTAAGTCTTTTAAAATTATGAAATTACAGAGAATCTGTGACTTTGGCGTAACCTTTGGCCTGGAATATTTTGTTGTCATCAGAAGTAGAAATTCTGACAGGGCCCAAGGCCCAAAGGATTTGAAATAGTTCTTCCTACTTCTGGATATAGGTTCATAAGTTGTTGTCTCTATATTTTACTATAGGAATTAATACTGATTGGCAACAGTATGATCTTTTGCTCTCTACTTAATTAGAATCAAACTAGGGAAAGTATTTGAAATATCAACTCTTTATTAGACAACTGATATTGAGGCTGGCCCAGCTGCCTGCGTTTATCTGAGTTAGCTCAGGCCCAACCTTGAGTGTGTGCATTTTGTGACAGAAGCTTGCTTGATGACTTCCACAGCTCAGTATCATTTCTGAAGCTGTGCAACTATCCCTAAATCTGAGCGGAGTAGCTGTGGACCTGGACCATGTTCCAGGTGGCTAGCTAGACTGACTGGCTACTAGTTGTTTGAGATGATTATTCCTCAATCAGAGTTACTCTAATACAATAGGCTCAAGGCCTTTTATCTTAGAGTGTTTGGCCTGACAGCCCAGTCCATGGTGAACTCTTCTAGAAGTGTTTTAGATAATGGCCCATATGATTGCCCTTGTTCTAGGATATAATTAAAGTTTAGAATAGTAATTATTATGAGAAACACGTTTGAGGTGGCTGTTGAGGTGGACTAATTAATTGCACAATATATGTATGTTTCACTATTAATTAGGAATAGGGATTTTGTGAATGTTAGGATATGATTTGATCATTTGAATTCATTGATTCCATAATCCTGCAGCCCACATTATTTTGTTGAAACCATTACTAAGAGTAATTAACTGCTGGCCTGCGTTATTTTGTTAAATCTGTTAATTAGTCAATATCCAGAAATCCCAACAGGGCTGTTCTAAAAAAATTAAAAATATAATGGTATTATAGATCCAGATAAACAACATTTCAAACAAAAATTCTCATATAAAAATAAACAAAACATATAGATAACAAAGAAATAAAAATTAAGAAAGACAAATTAAAGTATTAAAATTTGGATAACAAAATATAAAAATACAAAAGAAATTAGTAACAGAGAATTTTTATCTGAGCCAGTAAACGGGGTGAATATTAGGCAGAGTAGCAATGAAAAGAAGGGGGGAGGCAGTGTTGGTTTGGGAGGTCTGGAATTAGGTTAGAGGAGTTGATACAAGAAGGGTAGTGAGGATGAAAGGGGGTGGACCAATTTCAGGGATCCATTTAGCAAGAAATAATTTCTCTATCTTATGGGCTATAACACCAAGATTCAAACCTGTCACAACCAAACCTATTAGGAGAGCCATCATAGCCAAATGACCAAACTTACCTAGAAAGGAGAATCATTCTATTGATGAGCTAAATCTCCCTAAGAGATAGTATCCCATCAAGTAGGTGAGGAGATAAAATGAGGCATGAGAACAGAAAAGGAAGACTTCAGGCTCATCAGATGGATTAGCCTACTCATAGCAGTAGCTAAACTTTTTCCTCCCAGTGCCTGCTATCATACTTGAACCATCCATTAGATAAGGTTTCTTTTGAATTATAGTCATCTGGGTAAGAATTTTTCCATTCAGTCTGTGAAATTGACCCTTCTAAAGCTAGAGCACCTAGGATAAAGAGATTCCGCAGAAGGAGAAGGAGTGGTCTATCTCTCATTAGAGAAAGCAACTGAATGATAAAGTTGAAAGGTAAGGTAAGGTGATTATGAGAATTGGGGAGAAGGTTAGTAGGAAATAAAACCATGCTCTCAACCACAATAAAAATCATGGTTTCAGCAACAACCAAAAGGTTGTCACTAAAAATTCATGGGAGGCCAAAGGGGGGAAGGAATCAACTGAACACAAAAAGCAACAGATAAAACCAACTGGCTAGTATTACTAACAAATTTTGAACTTTATTAGATTAGAGAATGATGAAACAAGATCTTTCACAACTCTTGCATTCATTTAAAGAAAGTTATGGGATTTGGATGGGAAGTCAAATGTCCAAAACTTATTGACCAATGATATGAGGGAACATCGATGCATCTCTTGAGGCAGGAAAATCTAGAAAAATCCAAATGGACAAAATCAAAGGGAAAATTGACTCAACTAAAAACTGAGGAACCTGTCTTGAATGCAATTAACACTGCTCCCAGCCGCTCTTGCACATGATATTTAACCAGAGGTGTCTCTTGGGTGGGTTAGGTGGGGGCATTTTCAACCTAATTCTTCAATTAATAGTGTGAGGACCTTTCTTGGGGGTTTTCAGTAAATCTTTGGGAAATGT
This sequence comes from Entomophthora muscae, assembly GCA_014839935.2. Taxonomy (NCBI): domain Eukaryota; kingdom Fungi; phylum Entomophthoromycota; class Entomophthoromycetes; order Entomophthorales; family Entomophthoraceae; genus Entomophthora; species Entomophthora muscae. The sequence continues at coordinate 2,536 of QTSX02006055.1, read as the reverse complement.
CCAGGCGTAAGTTGGAAGAGATCCCCAAGCATTTGGCGAGGATTGAAGTAGAGGCCCAAGATGGAGTGTAACTTTACAGTGATAAGATGTTTAAATTAACACTGCTAGAACAAAGAACAATATCTAAGACAAGCTAACTTAAATAGTGAAATAATCATTTTGGAAAAAATCAAGGGCTCATTGGGGATGAAAGGGTGAAAACAAAGTTTTCTTGAGCTTATTTAAGCCCAGAGGATCTGAAACAGAAAGATCTGAACATTTTGGTAAATAATGGTGAGAAGCCAAGAAAAACAGCATAGTAGAAACCATGTTGGATGAGAAAATTAAAGTAAGCAAGAGGCTTTTAAAATCTTCAACAGTTAAACCAGTGATAACATCCAATTTTTATATGTAAGAGACAGTTTTGGAAGCAGCAGGAGCCACAAAAGCAGCCAGTTAAATGAAGAGCAGTAAGTGTTATATCTTTTTATAATTTTAAATTTTATGATATTGATTTAAACACAAACTGAATCAGATAAACATAAATATCCATATTAAGATGAAAATCACTTTAAGGCTAACATTAATGTCTCTAATAAGGGGTTGAGTTTTATTCTTGTTTTTACATATTGCTGTTAAATACTGAGGCTTAATTGAATTAAATAAAGCTATTTTTTCCCAAACCCCAAATGATAAAAAATATTTTTTAATCTATTGATTAAGGGATTAGATCTCTGACAGACAAGTGGAGTTTTCTGGATGGATAAAAGTTATAACTTTTTTATTCCTTGGCTATCATTAGTTTGATTGGCTATTAGACAGCTGTAGCCCAAGGTGAGAATTTTTGTTTTTCTTGATTGGCTGCCCTGATTAATAGGGAAAATAAGCTGGGCAAACAAGCCAGAAACTATCTGCTAACCAAAGAGAGAATTCAGGTCAAGAACACCAAGATAAAGATCATTAAATTTCTGTGAGCAACGCTCCTGGATAGTGTCCCCAATATTAAAGAACACAACATCAGCCAGATGGATATTTGTGTGATTGGATGGGTAGATCAAGGACTGGTGCCTGCATTTTTGGATTGTCTTGATGGCTGTGGAATTATTCTCTATCTGGTGGCTCAATAAAACCCAATAAGAGGAATTCAAGCTGTCCCAGGAGTTAAGTAATCCACCAAGGATCTGGCTATACTCATAACTATTGGCGTAATCAGGGTTTGTATAATAGACAAAGTACTTAGATAACATAGTCATAAATGAACCAAAAAAGTACCCCCTTTGACTTTCTTTCTTCCATTGGTTTTATTTGATTTTCCTTGTCCCCCAAAATTGTCAAATGCAATGGACAATTTTTAATACAAGATGAATATGACATCATTAGATAAGCTTTTCAAGTATTAGGTAAAGTTGTATATTATGGCTGTATCATATGGGGAATTCTCACTATCATCCTGTTGGGATTGATAATTTTCTCCCCCCTGAAACCTGGGCCCAAGGGAGGGATTTGAGCCCTGACCCTGAACCCCTGCAGGCCGCTGGCCCTGAGGACCAAGGGGCCACCTGCCCAGGTTTCCTGGGATCATGCCCCTGCAAGCTAAAGCCAAGAATGATTGCCCAAAAGTGAAGCTAGCCAAACCAAAGGAATCATTGTACTAAATGGAGAAGTGATCAAGGTGCCTAATGGAGGCAACAAAATTCCTATCATCAGCTTTATGGGCTTGAAGACCACCTTGGTGGCCAATCAGGATATGTCACCTGAGGAAAGCACGTGCCCAGGGCCCAACTTCATGGCCACAACCCAAGAACAAGAGAATCAGGTTGTGACGGAAATTGCAGGATAGTATGAAGCTGTTTCTTAGTGATGGGGAATTATCACCCAAATCCACATAGAGTTAATGATTAACCACCAACATGGCTTTAGATATCTTTTTGTAAAGTTTCTAATTGTAATACTAGGATTAAGTAGAACAATTAATCCTAACCAATGTAGCCCAAGATAAATTACTTGGGAAAGCATCAAAGTGTCTTCAGAATAAAATTCAGGACATTGGGAGGCAACACAATTTTCAGTTTTCAGAATGGGGGAGCTCCAAGATCAGCTGGCATGAAATGAACATTGGGCGGCACCAACAACAAAGTTCCAAATGCAGGGCCCCATCTTCAAGAAATTATTTGGTTGAGAATCAGATTGTACGGAATATAGTGTAACAACCCAACCACAGGATGCATTTTGAAAAGTAAATTAGAACAAGGGATATATGATTTTTATTGAGTAAAATTTTGGGAGGACTCAACTCTTAGAGTTGAAACAGTGAAAATTATTCAATATATATCAAAAATTGACTAAGCAATACCGCCTGGATCCTGGCCTCCTATTCCTTCCACATTGTCAAGTAAGTATCTGGTCCAGGTTGCAAAGAACCCTTGTGTGACCAATTTCTGACAACCATGCTGATTAACAAGCTCATATTGGGTGACCCTCAAATTACAACAATTTACCAACATCAATTTTCAAGGAGAAATTGGTTTCAGCTGACAGACTGGAGCAGCTGTAACCC
>QTSX02006054.1:0-39641 GCA_014839935.2 Entomophthora muscae | reverse complement strand
TTTAATTTTAATTTTAATTTTAATTTTAATTTTAATTTTAATTTTAATTTTAATTTTAATTTTAATTTTAATTTTAATTTTAATTTTAATTTTAATTTTAATTTTAATTTTAATTTTAATTTTAATTTTAATTTTTTAATTTTAATTTTAATTTTAATTTTAATTTTAATTTTAATTTTAATTTTAATTTTAATTTTAATTTTAATTTTAATTTTAATTTTAATTTTAATTTTAATTTTAATTTTAATTTTAATTTTAATTTTAATTTTAATTTTAATTTTAATTTTAATTTTAATTTTTTAATTTTAATTTTAATTTTAATTTTAATTTTAATTTTAATTTTAATTTTAATTTTAATTTTAATTTTAATTTTAATTTTAATTTTAATTTTAATTTTAATTTTAATTTTAATTTTAATTTTTTAATTTTAATTTTAATTTTAATTTTAATTTTAATTTTAATTTTAATTTTAATTTTAATTTTAATTTTAATTTTAATTTTTTTAATTTTAATTTTAATTTTAATTTTAATTTTAATTTTAATTTTAATTTTAATTTTAATTTTAATTTTAATTTTAATTTTAATTTTAATTTTAATTTTAATTTTAATTTTAATTTTAATTTTAATTTTAATTTTAATTTTAATTTTAATTTTAATTTTAATTTTAATTTTAATTTTAATTTTAATTTTAATTTTAATTTTTAATTTTAATTTTAATTTTAATTTTAATTTTAATTTTAATTTTAATTTTAATTTTAATTTTAATTTTAATTTTAATTTTAATTTTAATTTTAATTTTAATTTTAATTTTAATTTTAATTTTAATTTTAATTTTAATTTTAATTTTAATTTTAATTTTAATTTTAATTTTAATTTTAATTTTAATTTTTTAATTTTAATTTTAATTTTAATTTTAATTTTAATTTTAATTTTAATTTTAATTTTAATTTTAATTTTAATTTTAATTTTAATTTTAATTTTAATTTTAATTTTAATTTTAATTTTAATTTTAATTTTAATTTTAATTTTAATTTTAATTTTAATTTTAATTTTAATTTTAATTTTAATTTTAATTTTAATTTTAATTTTAATTTTAATTTTAATTTTAATTTTAATTTTAATTTTAATTTTAATTTTTTAATTTTAATTTTAATTTTAATTTTAATTTTAATTTTAATTTTAATTTTAATTTTAATTTTAATTTTAATTTTAATTTTAATTTTAATTTTAATTTTAATTTTAATTTTAATTTTAATTTTAATTTTAATTTTAATTTTAATTTTAATTTTAATTTTAATTTTAATTTTAATTTTAATTTTAATTTTAATTTTAATTTTAATTTTAATTTTAATTTTAATTTTAATTTTAATTTTAATTTTAATTTTAATTTTTTAATTTTAATTTTAATTTTAATTTTAATTTTAATTTTAATTTTAATTTTAATTTTAATTTTAATTTTAATTTTAATTTTAATTTTAATTTTAATTTTAATTTTAATTTTAATTTTAATTTTAATTTTAATTTTAATTTTAATTTTAATTTTAATTTTAATTTTAATTTTAATTTTAATTTTAATTTTAATTTTAATTTTAATTTTAATTTTAATTTTAATTTTAATTTTAATTTTAATTTTAATTTTAATTTTAATTTTAATTTTAATTTTAATTTTAATTTTAATTTTAATTTTAATTTTAATTTTAATTTTAATTTTAATTTTAATTTTAATTTTAATTTTAATTTTAATTTTAATTTTAATTTTAATTAATTTTACTTTAACCTTAACTTTAATTTTAACTTTAACTCTAATTTTAACTTTAACCTTAACCCTAACTCTAACTCTAACTTTAACCCTAACCCTAACCCTAACCCTAACCCTAACCCTAACCCTAACCCTAACCCTAACCCTAACCCTAACCCTAACCCTAACCCTAACCCTAACCCTAACCCTAACCCTAACCCTAACCCTAACCCTAACCCTAACCCTAACCCTAACCCTAACCCTAACCCTAACCCTAACCCTAACCCTAACCCTAACCCTAACCCTAACTCTTACCCTTACCACAACCCTTACCCTTACCACATCCCTAAACCCTTACCACAACCCTACTTTTGTTCAACTTACTCCGCAAATCACAACTTATAAAAATAGCGCTAACTTTTTCTAAAATCAGAATTTAAGGAAAAAAACATAGCTGATTGGATTCTTCTTGAGATTTTGGTAAAGGCGTATAAGAAGTATATTAGATAGGGCCACATATATGAGTTAGTTTAGAACGTTTTTATGAGATTTTAACATAATAGTTTTTAGAATAAAATGCTTTTCTGGTTTATATAATTATTTTTTTATTTAAAAAATTATGTTTGAACCATAAAAAGTTATGATTTTTGAAAAAGCTTAATAAAATATACTAAGACTACTTAATATAAACAAAAAATATGTTTTAAAAACAACAATGCAAAATTTTACAATAAAAAAACTATTATAATATATTAGTAAAGAATTGTAAATTATATAAAAAAATTTAAATAATATTAAATTTTAATATTTATTATAAACAACTTAAAATAAAATTATCATTGTTTTTTGTCTGTTACGTTTTTTTTGTATAGTATTCTTTAAATTTGATGAGATAAATGTTAATCTTAGTCTAAAAATAAATGCAACTCAGACATAAAAACAAAATTAAAGTGAATTCAAAATTATTTATTTTAGTATAATTTTTATTTTGTTTTTAGACTGAGATTATATGTTTATCTTGACAAGTTTAAAAACTACTGTTTTATTAATGAAAAGACTATTATTTTTATACTAATTTTGTTTTTTTAGTTTTTATTGTTATTAAAAAACTTCTATGCTTGTAAATCTTGTTTTTAATTTTTGACATACAAAATACTTTTATGAACAAACTTTTTTGTTATATTTATTTGTTTTATTTTAGACTTGTTAAAATTGTTATTGTTTTTGGTAGATCTTTTTAAATTAAACCCAGATGCATTTTTTGACACTTTAAACATGTTGTTTTAGTATTAACTTTTGATAAAATGTTGCAATGACTACATATTTAATTTTTTTTACTGCTTTTAATTGTTTATTATAACTTTTTTTATATTATTGCAATTAAAATTACTTTTATTTGCTAATTTATTTTAGACTATACAAAAAGTACTTAAAACATGCTGCATAATGAATATAACTATAGAAAATATTTCAGATAATTTAAAATACAGATTTTTTATAAAAAAGTTTTAATTTGGTGTGCTGATTTATTTTTTATGATTTTTTCAGTCCAAAATTGTGCTGTTTGTCTCATGGGGACAGCATTCAGGGAGGATACAGTGGTAAATTTTTATAACAAAAGATTTGAGGTTTGAAGCTAGCCTTGGGTTAGCCTTCAGGGCAAAATTAAGAGTACATACCTTAATTTCCTGGAATACAAGATGTGAAATTCCTTTTGGCAAAAAAGAAAGGAAAAAGCTTGAAGAATATTAAAGCCAACACAAATATGGATATGCTTGTCTTTATTAGGAGATTTGATTCTACTTAAATAGTAGACAAGGGTCAATGATCACTCATTGGGTAGACAGAGTGGCAGATGAGGACACGTTGATATGAGGTCATACCAGGGTCAGTCAAGTGAAGGTATGGTATTTTGGAATGGGTGTATATTGGCACAGACCTATTTACAGAAAGTGAGGAATTACTGAACTCAAAAGCAAAACCGACCAAATTTTCACACATATCACTATTTAAAAGCCATATCAAAATAGCATTAATGGCATATTTTTAACATCTCCTCCCTCAAGATTGAACATAGAGAGTTGATATTTGCAGAGGAATTTAGAGTGTACCCAGGCAAAAAGGCAGCCGGAGGACAGTAGCTTTACAGTATACTCGACATCCTTTTTAAAGGTTACTTTCAGGGCCCAACCCAGAGGCAATCTAGCTTAAGAGCTCTATCATCTGTACAATTCTGGTAGTAGAGAACCAGGTCACCTATTTGATACTCAGGGAGGGGAGCTCTAGCAGCATTAGACAGGGAGAGCTTCAGAGCCTTGACCTTATAAGCGGTGAAATAAGCTGTTGCTTGGATGTCAATGATACAATTGGTTAAGTCTTTAACATGGGCCTCAGGATTTGCAGACACATTAACTTTGATCAAGGAGGTCCCAAGATTATGAGAATAGCAGCTTTACGCCCATACAGCATGACAAAAGAGGACTGACCAGTTACTTGGTGTCTACTGAGTCAATACACAAAGAGAGCAGCAGGGAGGAACATATCACAATTGGCAGCGTCAGAGAACGTGAGTTTCCTTACCATAGACACCAGAGAGGAATTGGCTTGTTCAACAGTTTCAATAGTTGAAAGGTTATATAACGCAGAGAAAGATTGGTGGGTACTTATAGCTTTGACAATAGACGTGATGAGGCAAGCATTAAAATTGCTGTCATTGTCAGAAAGCAGGGCTTGAGGGCAATTATGTCAGTAGAAGATATATTGCAGCAAGAAATTAGCAGTGGTCTTGGTAGTTATATATTTTGTAGCTCTGGCTTCAACACATTTGCTAAAATGGTATATGGCAACTAAGATAGATTGATACCCAGACCTAGACCAAGGGAAAGGCCTAACAGCATCAATACTTTCAGTGTGGAAAGCATGCTTAGGGAGAAAAAGCTTAAATTGTTGTTGGAAAGGGCAAAGGTGTTGGAGTTGACACAAATAAAAGGAGGCGTGAACATCAGAGATTAGAAGGCATATGCCCTCCCAGTAGAAGTTTTTACATAGCCAGTCATGGGTTTTGGCTATACCCTCATGTTCAGTGTCAATGTGAGCTTGGAGGATAATGACTATCTTCATTTTTGGGCAAACGTAGAATAGATAGGCATTGTTGACTTTTTTGAAGAGCTGCCTATCTCAATTTGCAGTGTCCTTAGAAAAGGCTTGTAGCGTCATTCAAATGTCAAATGTCTTTTGGCTTAGTGGTTCAAGAATCAGGAACTCTTATTAATTTGTATATGCAATCAGCGTCAGCAGGGTGGAAAGCTAGTATAGACATCATTGACAGGTCATCAGTGTTCTGGTGTTGGGCCCTAGGACGGTGTATTACAGTGAAATTGTACCATTGTAGACGCAGAGCCCAACACGCTAGTCAACTTTCAGGTTCCTTTAGTTGTTGCAGCATTTGAGGGAGGAATGATCTGTGACCACCGTGAAGTGGGCCCTGTAAATGTAGTGCCTGAATTGTTTTACAGCATGCAACACCGCCAGACATTTCTTTTCCATAACACTGTAGTTCTTCTTGTGTTTATTGAGGACCCATAAAGAGTAGGCTACAGGTCAATTTATGCATTTGTCATCCAGCTGGGCTAAGATGGCATCCACAGCTACTCCACTAACGTCAGTATACAAGATGAACTCTTTATCATAATTAGGATAGACAAAGATAGGAGCTGTTTTAAGCTTGGCCTTCAACACTATGAATGCTTGTTGCTGGCTGTCAGTCTACTCAAAGGAAATGCTGCAAAACATTTGGATAAGAGGTTCACTCGGTTTAGAAAAATCAGTATGAACTGTTGGTAGTAGCCTATCATAACAAGGAATACTTGAACCTCTTAAAGATTTGTGGGAGGTAGCATCTTTTTGATGGCTTTGTCATGAATGACATTTCAATACTTGTATTAAAAACCCAAGAGTTAAACCCCGGTTCCCAGAAGGCAGATCCAACTCTCCAGACCAGTTCAGGGCCCGCCAATCCGTTAAGAGATGGGCTCAAATTGATGAATTACTTCGCGTTCCGCCGGCCTATTACAAAGGACCCTCCAAAGACAACTCAAGTCACACAAAGTGGATGGGGGACCACCAACTCGCTAAATTGCGTACTTGAGTTGACGAGTTACTCTGAGAACTGCCGATCTCCCAAGGACAATTCCCCAAATGGTCATCAGATTGATGCTAACCTGGAGCCACCAAAGACCCAAACCTACGCAGCGGTTACAGCTTGCCTTAAAGAGGTTAAAACAAACCCTATTCTTAACTCTGCCAACGACCTGCCAGCATGCCGCCCAGAAGAGGTAGTACAATTGGATTACTCAGGTGACATAGTGAACAGTGGCAGCAAAACAAAGCATCTTCTTTCCGATTTTCCAGAACAGGCACAACCTGGATCTGCCGCCCTTGGGACCCCAAGCCAAGACCCATGTCCCGCCAGCACCTTGTCTGCAAACCTGAATCCTGCAAAGATCAAAGGAGCAAAACCCCATGGTATAAAAACCCCAGTGGTATGGTGAAGACCACATCGTCATTTTTGATAATAAAGTTTTATGAACCTTTGGTTCAAACAAATCTTACCTTATCTAGTCTTAGTGATCTTCCATCTTAATTCCAGTCAAGTAGATTGCCAGGCCGCCGCCCTTCCCCAAGACCAACCTGCCAAATTGCCCCAGGCATTATACTGTCCCCTGGGAGCCCCCTTTGGACCTGTGCATTTTACTGAATACCCTCCCCAACCTGGCCTATTCAGAGTACAACTTGGAGATTATCCTCATTGCTAGCCTCTTGGCCAGGACTAGAGAAACCAAGTACATAGGACGCAAAGAAAAGAGGGTTGAGATTCCGCCCTTACTGTTCAAAGACAAGTACAATTACCTGCCTGCCTACTTTGTTCCTATGACTCCTCCTTTAACACCACAACCAGACTGCATGTTGGAACCCACTGCCGCTGCCGAGACCACCTCTACCCAACTGTTTGGAGTACTCTACATTACTTTGACAGGATTAGTAGATTTCATGGTCCTCAACTCTGGACCTTGGTCTTTACTCAGGCGATCTGTATCTTATATTATCAAGTTGGCACCCATTCTATGGTGGGCCCTACCCGCCGGCTTGGCCGTACCTCACCCCAAGCCACCCAAGGCCTCTACCTACAACTGGCTTCCTGACAGGCTTTCACCTTATTATTCATGGAGCAGATTCTAGTTTGAGTGATCTCATGACCTAAGAACTCAAGGCGTTCTTTAAAGAAGAAGCACTTGGAGGGTTTGAGTTTCAAGCCAGCTTTGCAAATCTTGATGAAGACATCCTTGAGGTGTTTCAAGTGGTTGGTAAAGATAGCGCTAAATACAGTGATGTTATCAAGGTACACAAAGACACAAGAGAGCTTTGGGTCTCATAGAATGGAGTCCATAGCTTGTTGAAATGTAGCAGGGACATTGCAGAGCCCTTGGGGCATACAAGTTTGTTCAAAAAGGCCTTCTGAGGTGATGAGCACAGCTTTTACTCTATTTTCAGGAGATAGGTCAATCTGCCAGTATCCCAAGGCTAGATTCATGGCTGAGAAAAACTTTGAACCACCCAACTGTCTGAAAGCATCATCAATTCTGGGCAAGGGGTACAAGTATTTTTTAGCGAGAGAGTTCAGACAACAATAGTTCATTACAATGTGATGTCCTCCATTTTTCTTCTTGAGTAACAGTAACAGGAAAGCCCAAAGACTTTGGGAAGAAGTTAGTAGCCCAGTGTCTAGTAGTTGTCTGAGCTTTTTAGACACCTGAGCATTCTTTACTCTACTACAACGGTATAGTTTGGCACAAAATGAGGGCACATCACCAGTGTCAATCTGATGGATAACCCCTTTAGCTAGGTCATAGTCCGTAGGTCCAGAGACAAAGATGTCACTAAACTGATTGAGCAGGTCCAACATGTCTTTTTTTTGGATAGAAGACAATTGGGGAAAGTTGGCAGCAGTGAACAAGGAAAGAACTTGAGGATTATCTTTAGGTAGATTAAAATTACTAAAAGTTCCAAAAGGGTAGAGAGATGTCACTTGTTATGCTCCCAATATACAACCATGCCCTTCAACCTGGCCTCGGATCACCTGCATAAGTAGGGCAGTCAGGTTGGCAAGCAGATATTGTACAGGCTCTTAGTGGGTTTGATCTAGGGTCCCTGGACACAGTCAGGGTTTTTTACAGCTTAGGAATTCAGGTGAGTAGAGTTCCAAGAACAACTTTTCCAGTAGTTCATAAGATTTCTGGGAATCAATTACCATCTGGGAGCCTGGAGGAAATGATAGCCACTGGGGAAAGAAAAGGTACTTCTTCTTCCGCAGGGCAGGAAGGAGGATGAGTGCACATGTTGGAGAAGTGAGTCCTATACTTGAGAGAAAAGATACCTGTGAGGTACAGAAGTACACAAGTTTTAAGTTATTTTCCTGAAAGGCGCAGGGGTTCCTCAAAAATCAAAGAGACCTCATATCCCAAGAGCAAAAGATATCCATCTTGTAAGTTCACAATTTCATTATACTCTCAAAGAAATTGTGTACCAACCAAGAAGTCATAGCTTTTGTTCTCAAGGACTACAGCGGGGAAAGCAATGAGGAGTTTTCCAAATCTCATGGGTAGAGCAGAGTAGGCACTAATGGCCCACGTTTGTGCCATGCCAGCTGTACCATACAACTGAGTATAGTTGAGGTCAGGAGCCAGCTTAAGTTTCTTTATTAGTTTTGAAGATATCACATTGACTGGAGAACTGTGTCCAAGATGGCTTTGATTTTAACCTTTTGGATTGATACTTTCACACAGGTTGTATCTTTTCCAAAGGGGGCAAGACTGCCAACACATTCTGTGCAGCCTCTAGCTTCTTTTCTTATTTAGCTAACATTCATCTTAAGGCAGGAATCTCTTTATACACAGTCTGCAGAGGGAGAGATACAGTTATGTTTTGGAAGAAAGCTTCAGCTAGATTGGCTGCTTTCTCAGAAGAATCAACCAAGACAGGAGGTCAATGAGCTTGAGCTAGGTAAGGGCAAGTCACCATGGCTTTGGCTTCACTTGAAGGTGCCCAAGAAGTAGTGATGGTTCTTCCAGAGCGGAGCTTGTACAGGACAGAAACAGTTTCTGGAACAGCCAGGACAGAATAGCCATAACTATCAGAATCTTTACTATCAAAATCTTCAGGATCTGAATCACTGGAGAAATCATGAAATATATGAAGGATAGTTGGGCCAGAGAAAGACGGAGCTTTCTCATCAGAAAAAGATCAGGGGAAGACGGGGGAGATTGGTCAGCAAAGAACGTCTCTGTCTCTAAGCTGACCTCTCTTTTCTCGCATGTTCCTTGAGGTCACAATCTTCCATTTGGGGATTAGTGCAAGTATGCAAGCTGTGCTCTATTTGACCACAGTTATGACAACCTTGCCTCTTAGTCTATCCACCTGCACCCAGCGTCATAATGTGTGGCGTACAAGAGGTAGTACCAGCATTACTGGCTTTATTTTCACATACTACCGTACTCTCATGGGTCAAATGCATGTATTGCAAGAGCGTCTTAATACTCTTCATGGAAGTGAGCAAAGCCTTGTGTGCCTTAAAGTGTAGACATAGAAGCTGATTCACCTTTAATGCATTTGAACAAGCTGTATATGCTTCCTGAGGAGTTAACTGTTAACTGGTGATTAACTGCTGGCCTTCAATGTAGAAACAATCTGAAAACTCAGCCAGAATTTCCTTAGGCTTAAAAAAGATGTGCATAAATGCATCTTTCTTGACCTTCAATCTCAGATCTTCTCTGAACTCCTCAATAAGGAGGCACTTCATATCCTCCCAAGTGACAATAGAGGGGAGCTCAGGGACCACAACTTCTTGGAAAGTGGAATGAAGACAGGTGAGGATGTGTTTCTTTTTGAGTTCATCAGTAGCCCTATGCATTGCAGTCTTATAAATTGTTAGAAAGGCGGCAATGATAGAGGTTTTAGGATCAAATATCTGTTTAAAGGTTGGTTTGTAATTTGGGTCAATGAACAAGGAAGAGGGCTGGCTGTTTTCACCTGGATTGAGGACGTTAATGCGAAAATTGCCTTCAAAACAGGATTCAGCAGCAGGTTGTCTAGCCCAGATGAGTAAAAGACTTTCCTCTAGGGTATCCAAGGTAGAGCTGTTCTGTCCACTAATATTCCTAGCAGTGGTGGCAGCAGCTCCAAATTTGCCAATCTTAATTTGTTGCACTGCTAAGGTGCCAGCAATCCCATTAAGGTGGGTGGTCAGGGCAGTGGTCTGAGCAATCAAGGGGATGGCCTGTTCATTCATAGCCTCAGTAAAGAAGGAGATGTTTTGTACCTCTGGTTTTAATGCGTCTTGCCTATCAGCTACATCATTTGTTACTTTTGCAAGCTGATCTAGTGCACGTGCGCAGTTGACCCAGAGTTGACCTTTCAAACCAGGGCAGCAATCATGGTTGCCATGATTGGAAGTATTAGCAACTTCACCTTCTTCTTCATCTTCAGACTCTGAGGACAAGGTCCTCAGAATTAGAGATATGCTGCCTTAAATACTCAATTTAGCCTTGCAAAGTAGCTACTTGATCAGTGAGTGAAGCAATGCGAGGGTCAGGCATAGGTTTAACTGGAGGGGGTTCTGAACAGAAGATTGACGCTGAGTGGTAGTCTTGAGTTTGGCTATTGCTTTTCATATCTTGGACTCAAAGTCAGAGGGGGCCTTGACAGGCAGAGCAGGAGGAGTCACCTCAATAGAGGCTACTCTATCATTCACATAATTTTGTACTTGATATAGAGTGTCACCTAATGCAGCCTTATCCAGACCATATTGATGCTGCAGATGATGGCCCCAAGTGTGAGAGAGGGGGGCTAAACTAACTAAGGTTGGCTCCTGTCAGGGCCCAGAGTGGGCCAGACAAAACCCTATGTTACATAGGTTCAACACCTGCAATTGAGCAATTGCGTAACTGATCAATTGTGTTGTCAATTACACAGATTTACCCAAAGAAAACTTTAATTTCAATTGGGAAATCAAACCCTGGTCAAGGCCAAGCCTGGGGGCAATTGGAAACCGTTCTAAAGCCAAGCAAAAAAGATTTTAATTGGCTCACACCCTCTGAAACCCAGAATTGGGGACTTGGGTTGCCAAATGGCCCAAAATTCCCCTACCAGCTTCCTCAGGGCAAAAATAATAAAAGGATCCATCTAACTGACAAATCAGGAGTCAACAATGGGGCCCAGCTTGAGAATAGCTCATTGACAACCAATAAGAAGTTGCCAGTAAGTCCAATTGCAGTTTCCCAGCAGGATATAGCTGGGAACACTGGCATCCCCTTTCTTTGTTGACATCTTCATCTAATAAGCTTTGTTGGTTAATGCACACTGAGCATTTATACTTTTCAGGGGTTTATTACATTATTACAAATTTCATACTGCTGGTGCTTTCAAACAGAGATTACCTCCAGTACCAACACCAGCGCTGAGAAACAGAGCAACTTCTAGCTGCTTTCAACCAACCACCGCCAGCCTTTACCCCATCTTCTAGAGTGCTGGACCAAGAAATAATTCCTGCTTTTGCACTGCGCCCTTTTTTTCCTGGTGTTGCTCTGCTCCAACAACTTGTCCAGCCAAGCCTGACCATGAGCGCCGCCACAGGAGAACTTCCTATCATTTTTTCTGCTTTATCATATGACTACAGTAAGCTTGGATTTGCCTATTTGACCATGATGGGGCTCACTAAGCAAGTGATACACCACATGGGAGTGTGGCATCCTTGGGCTACTGCTACCAATTATGTGATGTAGATGGCCCCTGTTATCTACTAAGCCTTTCAGGCTTGACCCTTCTCCTTGACCAAAGGTTTCTCTGGGAGTCACCCAGGCTATGACAGTATGTCAACCTTATCCAAACTTGTAAGCCTGAGCCCCTATATTCAATTAATAATAGGGGCACTTTGTATGTTTATTTTTATTATTGCAGCTTACTACACCTACCAGTTTTGAACCTGCTGCACAATTGCTCACAACAAACCTAGACCTGAATCCCACCCAAGTACTGCACAAGTACAGAACATCAACATATCTACCTCAAACCAGAACGTCTACGCACCCACCAGTTTCCCTGACCTACCCAAGATGAACCTAGCCAGTTTCAAGAAAGGCATGGTCATGATTAATGCCCTGTTCAGGGCCCACCCTGAGAACTATTGTGACAACGCCAAAAAGGTGATGATGGTGGCAGCACAGCTGAAAGATGACACCAGAGAGGTTTTCCTCAACTTGCTGGAGGAGGACTCCGACCTGATATTGTTGTATGAGGCCTTCCTGGAACGTATGAATAGCGCCACCACCCCCACAGGAGCAAAAGTACAAGCATATATGGACCTCCTTTGCCTGAGCCAAGGTAGAGATGAACTGAAAGCTTACATTCAGAGATTCTTGAGACTTGTTGCAGCTGCTGAAGTACCTGATGACATCTCTGGCCTGAACTTCAGAAATGGCCTGAATAATTACCACACCAACCTGATGCGCCATCACTGCTGTGACCTTCCTCAAGGACAAACTCCTAGTCATTGCCTGTGGGATGGATTTCAGCCAGCCCTAACAGTATGGGGCTCCCTAGAAACTACCAGCCACAAGGAAATCAAACTTCTGCACACCCTTGCCTGAACATGGCCCCAGTAAGAATACCAGCACCATATACAAGCAGGCTTATGTTTCTACTGCCATCAGAATGGCCACCTGTCCAAAGACTGCCCTACAAGAAGCTCCACTGCCCAAAACCCCACTATTTCTGCAATAAACAGCTCTTCTCAGTCTTATCTCTATTATTCAAGCCACCTTGTTGTATTCAGACCAGGAGTTGAAGATACCAGCTCTCATGGACAGTGGAGCCACCCACAATTATATTGAATGAGGCTTAGCTGAAAAATTGGGACTAGAATTGGAAGATAAACCCACCCTGGTCACCCTAGGAAATAAGTCTACTGACACCTCCTTTGAGAGTAAAGGAAGTGTTATTATGAAGCTGGGTCTTGCCCAGATCAAGGTCAAATTATTGGTAATGAACAAGTTGCTCTGACATGTGGTGTTGGGGTTTGATTGGTGGGTAGAGCATGAGTTTAATATTGACTATGCCAGTCAACAGGTGCAATTTGTACATGCAGGTACAGCCTGGAAGCTACCCTATGTGACCACCCAAACATCTCCCTTATTGAACAGCATGGTGATGACGCCTTGCAAAGGAGAAATACCTGCCTGCTTAGAGAGATGAAAATCAGTGTTCTCTGAGACCATGGCCACAGCTCTTCCCAAGCACACCAGGTTTGACCACACTGTCAACTTTATTCCTGAAACCCAGCCCAAAAATAGCCCTATATATGGATGCAACATGAAAGAGCAGGGGGCTCTCAGGGAATACCTAGACACCATGTTGAAGAAAGGCTACATCCGTGTATCCAAATCCCCTTGTTTGTCTCCCCTTGCTGTTTGTCAAGAAAAAGGGCAGAGAATTGAGGCCTTGTGTAAACTACCAAGATCTCAACAAAATTACTGTAAAGAACCACTATCCTGTTTCAAATGCTGAAGACCTTTTAGATCAGCTCTCTGGAGCAAACATCTTTTCTAAAGTTGACTTAAGGGACACCTTCAATCAGATACATATCAAGCCTGGAGACAAATGGAAAACGGCTTTCAAAACAAGACAAGGGCTATTTGAATACTTGGTTATGCCATTTGGCCTCTGCAATGCTCCCAGCATCTTCTAAACCATGGTAGACATAGTGCTTGATGACCTCAAGGACCAGTGCTGTGTAGTCTACCTAGACAACATCCTCATTTATAGCCAAACTCCCAAGAAACACATAAAACACCTACAAATGATAATGCAGAGACTCCAGGATCATGTATTATTTGTAAAGCTACCCAAGTGTGAATTCTTTCAAGACAAAGTAGAATTCCTTGGCTACTGTGTCCTGAAAGGAGGTTTTGCCATGTCACCAGACAAAATTGAGGCTGTCACATCATGGCCAGAGCCTACTAACTGTAAGGAAGTACAGGAGCTTCTTGGGTCTGGAAAACTTTTGCAGAGAATTTGTCCAAAATTTTTCTTCCATCTGCCTTCCTTTGACCCGCCTGACCTCTGAAAAGCACGCCTTTGTGTGGGACAATACAGCACACATAGCCTTCAATACACTCAAGGAAGCATTTGTTTCTGCACTGGTCCTTGCTATGCCCAACTATGCTAAACCCTTTGTGGTAGAAACTGATGCCTCAGACTTTGCCTTGGGAGTGTGTTGCTTCAGGAGGGTCATGATAGTAAGCTTCATCCTGTAGCTTTCTACCCCAGGAAGTTCACTGCACCAGAACTGAACTACCCAATATATGAAAAAGAGATGCTGGCAATTATCCAATCCCTGAAACATTGGAGAAGATAGCTTTGTGATGCTGCCCAACCAGTGAAAATCATGACAGACCATAAGAATCTGACTTATTTCTTCAAACCACAACAAATCAACCAACATCAGGCCAGATGGGCACTATATCCTAGCCAACTATGACCTGAAGATCAATTACAAACCTGGGAAGATAAACATTGTACCTAACACCTTGAGTCAAAGAGCTGATTTCTTCCACAGTTCCAAAGAGATAGAGAAGTTCAACACCCAATCACTATTATCTCCACACATGCTGGAACCCATGTTTTTATTCCTAGGCCTGGCTAGTAGGAAAGAAGAAATCCAACATGCTCAGACCCTGGACAAGCACTGTATTACCGTCATGAAAGACTTAACTGAGAACATTGACAGCAAATATTACAGAGCAGGTTATTCACTACACGGAAGATTTCTAAAACTAAATGGACAAACCTACATACCTGAAGGCTCACTGAGATTGGAGATTCTGAAGGAGTAACACAACTCTCCCATGTCTGGACACCTGGGCCGCACCAAGACCTTAAAGGGTATCCAAAGAGCGTACATGTGGCCAAGAATGAAGCTGGAGATAGAGACATATATTAATGGTTGTGAAACATGTGGCTGCTCTAAACCCAAGTGAGGAAAACCTGAAGGCTTGCTCCAAACCCTCCAAATTGAAGTAGGCCTGTGAAAGTCAGTATCTATGGACTATATAGTAGAGCTCCCAGAGTCAAAAGGCTACAACACTATACTTGTGATTGTTGACAGATTCACAAAGATGGGTTACTTTATTCCTACCACCACTCACATGACAGCCAAGGAGACCGCCACCCTCTTTAGGGACCACATTTTCATGAATCATGGCTTATCCAAGGAAGTTATCTCTGACTGTGGCCCCCAGTTTACATCCAAGTTCTGAGCCCAAATCTTACAAGACCTGGGAATCAAGAGATCACTATCCACAGCGTAGCACCCCTAAAGTGACAGACAAACTGAAAGAGTTAACCAAGTATTGAAACAGTACCTCTGATGCTATGTTAATGCAGAACAAGACAACTGGACCAAACACTTACCCATGGCGCAATTTGAATACAATAATCAAGACCACAGTTCTACAGGAATGTCTCCATTCAAGGCCAACTATGGATTTGACCCTACTTGGGACCACCTTCCCACAGAAGAGTCCAGCAACCCCAAGGGACAAGATTGGATGGCTATCATTCATACCACCCAAGAAAAGTGTGCCCAAAACTTGAAGCAAGCTGTACAGACCTACAAAGACTTTGCCAACAAGAGGAGAAGCCCTGGACCATTGATAAAAGTTGGGGACATGGTTTACCTCAGCGCCAGGAATATCAAGACTACAGTGCCATGTGCAAGCCTCAGCCCTAGGAAAACAGGACCAAACAAAGTTTTTCAACACATAGGAGAGGTAGCTTACAGATTAGAGCTCCCGTCTAACTGGAAGATCCATGACGTCTTTCACAGATCACTATTGTCCAAGAAAAAAGGTACCTCACACCCTCATCAAGTTGTTTGCACTGCCCCTTCCCTGCTCAAAGTAGGAAGCTTTCTAGAGCATTAGGTTGAACAGATTCTAGACCACAAATTGAGATATCAACAACTACACTACTTGATCAAATGGAAAGGTTACCCACCCAAAGAGAATACCTGGGAACCTGAAGATAACTTTGCCAATGCTAGTGTCCTTCTGACTACATACAAGACTGGGCATCCAGAGTTAAGCTGTAAGAGCTCAACTATGGTGGGAGATGATGTCAGGGCCCAGAATGGGCCAGACAAAACCCTATGTTACATAGGTTTAACGCCTGCAATTGAGCGATTGCGCAACAAATCAATTGCGGTCGTTGATTATACAGATTTACCCAAAGGAAATTTTAATTCCAAGTGGGGAAATGAACCCTGGTTAAGGCCAAGCCTGGGGGCAATTGGAAACCGTTCTAAAGCCAAGCAAAAAAGATTTTAATTGGCCCAAACCCTCTGAAACCCAGAATTGGGGACTTGGGTTGCCAAATGGCCCAAAATTCTCCTACCAGCTTCCTCAGGGCAAAAATAATAATAAAATCCATCTATCTTACAAATCAGGAGTCAACAATGGGGCCCAGCTTGAGAATAGCCCATTGACAACCAATAAGAAGTTGCCAGTAAGTCCAATTGCAGTTTCCCAGCAGGATATAGCTGAGAACACTGGCATTCCCTTTCTTTGTTGACATCTTCATCTAATAAACTTTGTTGGTTAATGCACACTGAGAATTTATACTTTGCAGGGGTTTATTACATTATTATAAACTTTATACTGCTGGTGCTTTCAAACAGAGAGTACCTCCAGTATCAACGCCAGCACTGGAAAACGGAGCAACTTCTAGCTGCCTCTAACCAACCACCACCAGCCTTTACCCCATCTTCTAGAGTGCTGGACCAATAATTAATTCCTGCTTCCGGACTGCGCCCCTCTTTTCCTGGTGTTCCTCTGCTCCAACAACTTGCCCAGCCAAGCCTGATCATGAGCACTGCCACAGGGGAACTTTCTCTCATTCCTTCTGCTTCATCATATGACTACAGTAAGCTTGGATTCTCCTATTTGACCATGCTGGGGCTCACTAAGCAAGTGATACCCCACATGGGAGTGTGGCATCCTTGGGCTACTGCTGCCAATTATGTGATGCGGATGGCCCCTGTCATCTACTGGGCCTTCCAGGATCAACTCTTCACCTTGACCAAAGGTTTTCCTGGGAGTCACCCAGGCCATGACAGCTTCCATCTGGGCAAAACAAACCACCAGGATGCTGCCCAGTGGAGAACTGGGACAGCCACTCAAAGGGGAGACCACAGGGAGGACCCAGGGGATAGCTGAGTGAAAATACACATTCAATTCCATCAGCACTAGGCCCATAAGCAACCAGGGAGTACAGGTGGAAGCAGGAGGGGACTTCACAAGCACTTGGGGAGGTGCCAACCCACTCTTCTCCAGACCGAGGAGGAGAGGTGCCGATGTCCTCTTGCCCACAAAAACAGACAGGCATGATCCACAACCTCCAATTCCAGGTCATTGCAAGTCAGGCTCTTGATCACGGCCTTGCCAGAGAACAGAAGGCCACCGGGGAGATTTAAGAGGGTGTAAGGATCCTCACCCACAAGCTACACAGAAGAGGAGATTTTCGACCATAAATTGGGAGAAGTTGTCCACAAAAGCAATAGGAGCAGAGCCAAGGAAAATACTACAAACTTCAACACTGGGAGCATTATTGCTAAATTTTCCGCAAAATTTGAGCAAGGTAGGTGGTTTTGTTATAATTAAAAACAATACAATTTTGACAGACAGAGGAGCCCACAAACAAGTAACCAGGTAGGAAATAAGCTGGAAGGCCTTGTATAGCTTGGCAGTGATCTCAGGTGTCTTTTTAACAAAGCAAAAGCAAAGGGGGTTCAAAACAAAGAATTTAAAGTAAAAATCAAGATAAAGTAAGTAATTATAATGAATTTAACTAAAACTTTTAAGACCAAGCATGAGCTTTGAAAGCAAAAACAAAAACAAGGACAGCTATATGCTAGAGCTTGTTTCAGGAGTCCCAAAGGAAGGATTGGGTTCAAAACGGGTTGATGAAATGTAAGGTTTAAGAAGACAACTAACACTTTAAAATCTTTAGGCAATAGGAACCCAAACAGAGATCCAATCAACTATAAATTTTCAAAACAAGTGCAACAAAACCAAACTTTATTAAATTGGAGAATTGACAAGCAGGGGACCCAAAGTCCCCTGGCATTGTTAAAAGAGAATTAGTTGCTAAGGGATGATCACCTGACTATTTTGACTTGCATTTGGTTGGCTGGGAGAGAAAATTTGATGGCCAGAGCCAGGGGTGCTGGAGGGTTTCAGGGTGATTTCTGTGACTCCTCCTGATTGGCTGAATGACATCCTAACCATTTCAGATTCAGTTGACTTAGAGACCATTGATGTATTGTCTTTTGATTGGGCGCTCCTGATTGTTTTTAAAAGAGGGCAACACCATGCTAAAAAATAATCCAAATTAACCAGTGTTTTCTCTCAAGCTAGGACAACCAAAGCCAGGGGATCCACAGGGTAAGCCAGGACAAATCTCTCATCAACAGTATGAGCTAAATCTTCTAGGGAATTGTTCGGCTTAGCCATGATTTTTGGGCCCTTTTTGGTGTGGCAGGGGAAAACAGTTTAGTCCAAAGCCAAAGGAGGCAGTGGATTTACACCAAGTATCAATGTGAGTTCCAACCAATTCAAGTTGAAAATTAACATGTTCTTGGAATTGGTTAAGTTTACTAACCAGAGTCTCAAAAACTTTTGGCAATAATTTAGCAGAGAGGCCTCAATTTGTCCACGCCACGCTGCTTGATGCTCATCCAATTTTCATAGTTGATCCTTGATGTATCCAGGGAGCAAGGAACAAAGGGAAGTTAGTGAGGTGGTCAAGTACTTCTGGGAGGTCAGAAAGTTGCGCTGGTTATCAGAAATACACACAAAGAGACTATGGGACCATTCTTGATATGCCATATTCTGAGCATGGTTGTTTGAGACAGCGGTGGCTACAGCATTTATAAGTTGGTTCTGGGATCCTAATGCAAGTTGATGGTGAACCAGGGCTGGTTGAATGAACTGGTTGACCAACACGCCAATTGTATCCATGGATTCCATCAGTGCGGGGGGAGACCAAAGTCCAAGAGGAAGGAGTACAGGTCTTCAGAAGCATACCCAGGATGAAGACCAGGGATAGTGTGCATTGCCACAGTGCCAGAGTGGAGGAGGGAGCAGGCAGCAGCACAAGCTTGCTTGTAATTGAGAGAGAAAGCTGAAAGGGGGGCTCACACGGGCCCGGGGGACAGAACTAATACCATGGGAGTTGAGGAGGCATTAGTGATGTCTTCTTCTAGAGAGAGACTAGAAACTTTAGGTTGTTTGGGTACTTCAGAAACAAAGGGAGAAGGACCAGAGAATGCACGTGGGAACAGGGTAACCAAGGGGCTTGCAGCCCCTGTAGTGAGCACCATTTTGTTGTGTTTGGCTCCTAGGGACAACATTCAGGGTGTCGGGACCCACCTTGCAGGGAATAAACTTCCCAGCTGATGGGCCAGGCCCCTACATTTAATTCTGCTTGCTGAGCCATAGGCCGTGACCATTGCAAGTGTCGTTGGCTAGTGGCAAACCTTCCAACATAGACTGTTGCCCTGGGTAGTAGCCCATCAAGTATGTCGAGGTGGGGCGTGGTTGGTGGTTGTGGGTGGGGGATGCGGTGGGTTTCGTCCCAATGTCGGGATTTTGCCTTCATTGGGGGTTCTTTGGGGGTGGGGGGTTTGTGTGTGGGGGGGTTTTGGGGACCCTGGGCCGGGGTGGGGGGTTCTCTCTGGTTGGGGGTGGGGGTGTGGGTTGTTTTTTGGTTGTTGTTGGTTTGGTTTTGGTGTTGGGGGGTTTTTGTTGGGTTTTGGTTTGTGGTTGTGGTCTGTTGTTTGTCTTTTTGGTTTTTTTTTCGGTCGCCTCTTGGGCGGTTTGTTTCCGGGTTGGGGTTTGGGCCTGCTTTCTTGGGCGGGTGGTGGGGCCGTCGCTCTGGGGCGGGGGTTTTGTTCGTTTTGTTGGTTTTGGGTTTTGCTGGGCGTTGTTCGTTTTTTCTCTTCTTTCTGGTGGGTCCGGGGTCCTTCTGTGGTGGGGGGGTTTGGGTGGGGCTGACATCAGGGGGACACGGCGGGAAATCTTTATAACAAAAGATTTGAGGTTTGAAGCTAGCCTTGGGTTAACCTTCAGGGCAAAATTAAGGGCACATACTTTAATTTTCTGGAATACAAGATGTGAAAGTCCTTTTGGGAGAAAGGATAGAAAAAAACTTGAAGATTATTAAAGCTAACACAAATGTGGATAAACTTGTCTTTATTTAGGAGATTTGATTTTACTTAAATAGTAGACAAGGGACGGTGATCACTCATTAGAAAGACAGAGTGGCTGAGGGAGTCATGTTGGGATGAGGTCATACCAGGATCAGAAAAGGGAAGGTATGGTGTTCTGGAATGGGTGAATATTGGCCCAGATCCATTTACGGAAAACAAGGAATTCCCAAACTCAAAAGCAAAACCAGTCAAATCTTTGCAGCTATCATTATTTGAAGGCCATATCAAAATAGCATTAATGGTGCAATTTCTGAAAGCCAACATGTGCCTGAGCGCATCATTTGCTTTGCCACCACACAGGATCTGCAAAACCTGTTAAAATGAAAAACCTGGCTTGCAGATGAAACTTTCTTCACCTGCTCAAAGCTATTTAGCCAGCTTTGGAACATCCATGAGCAGGTAGGAAATCTGGTTCTTCCCCTGGTCTTCTAATTTCTTTCCAACAAGAAGCAGGAAACTTATGTCTGTGCTCTTACAATTTTAAAGGCCAAGTTGAATGAGATTCTCCCAATCATTGAAGAGGAGACAAATGAAACCAGAGAGTGCAAGAAGAAGGCCCAGTCCCAGGAAGAGAAAACCACCTCAACCAAAAAGCAGCCAGAAAGCCTTCCATACTGCAAATATCTGGTAGTGGATCTCAAACAAGCTCAGGCAAATGTCTTCCTAAAAGTCTTCAAGAGCTACCCTCAGGGATGCTACTTCTACTTTCAGCAGGAACTCTGCCACCACCTCCAAAAGTGCTCTGATCTTCATGAGCTGGTCAACTCTGAAGGCAATAAAGAAGCCAAGGACATGTTAAACTGCTTTGCTACCCTTGGCCTTGCCCTTGTGAGAAAGGAGAAGACAAATGCCTTTTACAATGCCCTCCTCTGCCATCCTTATATTCTTGTCAACCAGGCAGTCTTTGCATCTTTTATTGAGTATTTTAAAACTTAATGGGTTGGTATTTTTCAAGGAGCACACTGCATCAGAAAAGATGGTGACTCAATTCAGTGAAATTGCTGTAAGCAGGTCAAAGATGGTCTTATCAAGACAACATCTTCCCTTGAAAGATGGCATAGCCAGTTTGCTACAAGGGTTAGGGTTCAGAAGCCCAAATTCAACAAGATAATGATGCATTGCAAAACCCAGTAGGCCATCTCTGCCCGCCTCTTCAAGACTGGCATGAAGACTAAGGATGACCCCCTTCTCAAGCAGACTAAGGCTGTAAAAAAATTACTGAAATCAGCAAGGTAGTTCTTGCATACTATCTTAATGATAAAAAAGCTTGAGCATCTCCAAGCTATCTCAGTTGCTCTTTCTACCAATGCTTGAGCCTTTTTCCAATAAACACCTCCCAATTTTCTCTCTTATTATCTTTATGTTTTATCATTTTTTTGGTTTTATTTAGTATTTGGTACAACTCTATGCTTATTTTAAAGTATAGTTTATAGTTATAATATATAAAAATATTTGTTTTTGGGTATATTTTAACTTTTGGGCTTTACACAGCCTTGTTGCTCCTAATCAACCCCATTTTTTATTGCAGATTTGAAATTCTAAGGCTTTTTTAGACCTATGAAATGTTTTTAAATTTTATTTTTTGAGAATTTTTTGGGTTATTTTTGGAGTTAAAAAATCTAAAATTTTAAAAATTGTTTTTTCTTAGTCAAAATGGTGTAAATTGAAATGGCGTTTTTACTATGAATTCAAGATAGCAAAAATTGAGATGGCATATTTCAAAATAGTGTTTTTCAAGATGCTGTTTTTGAAATGATGTGTTGTATCATTACGCTAAGCCAAGACTTTTCAAGACACCAAGAAGAAGTGGAAAAACTAGAGTCTGCTCTAGTTTTTAAAAAACAATGGCCCTAAAAGCATGTAGTAAGAGTAGCCAAACCAATTATTTATGCAAAGGGCTAACATTAAAAGGACTTGATAATCTCATAGTTTTTTGAAGAAAACTGAAAGAGCAAGTACAAGGAGTGTAAAAGCTGATTGGAAAAACTTTATTGGCTGAACAATATGTAAATTAAAATATGGCTTAATTAGACTGAGAATTAAGAGAATTAAAAGAAGGGATGAAAAAGGTTGTGAAAGCTTTGGAAAAGATATGAAGAATCTTGGCTGTTAAAATCAGAAAATAAAAGAAACTTTATGTTTCTTTAAAGCAACTATTTAAAAGTAATTAAGAAATAAAGTCCCCCTTAATAATCAATAAGTTCTTTTTTAACAGCTTGAGGGTATTAGCAACTGATCATCTCATTTCTGGGATCAGTGCTGGAAAAGACAACATAGCTTTTCAGTGATATGAAAATGTAAATCCTAAAGCCGGGTGCTTTTAAGGTTGGCTTTACACTCAAAGATTTTAAATCCTCTTTTGGAACCTCAGATGGCTCTTCTGATTAGCTACAGACTTTTGGATTGGGTAATAATTAATTTAAACTTAATTTAAACATACTAACATTGCCTAGGTAACCGCTGACTAAAGCAAAATGACTGGATTCAATTTTTGTTGCTAAAGCAACATCAAGTATTGAATTAACTGAGTCAGAAGTCAAAGATGATAAATACTAAATACTGCAACCTAATTATCTATTTTTAGGAGTCAATATTATGAAAGTATGGCAAAAAGCACCAACAATATCCCCAGTATGAGAAATATTGCTGATTTCAGAAATTTCTGAAAGGATGTTCCTGACATGCAGACCACCAGTCTAAAAGATCAAGTATCTGGCTGCCTGTTGTTTTTTAACTTAATTTCTTATGTAAATAGCACATCAGTATTTTTTCTAATAATAGTTTATCTGCTATTTCTTCTAAAAATACCCCTAAGATAATTTGGAGTCACTGTTTTTATGCCAAGCTAGTATTCTCAAAAGTTAAATTTTGGTAATGCTCTTAAGATAGGCATCCAATAAAAAAGAAATGAACCCTGTGGCCTGCCTGTCACTAAAGAAAATACCAGCAACTAAAATGTCTTTGAGATTAATGTTCAAAAACAGACTAATTTTTATCTCTTTCACTTAATTTCACTAATAAACAATTGTCCTGCCTCAGTTTCATTTTACTGCTTATGCTTACAAGCAGCTTGCCTTTCTGATTTTCAAATAACTGATTCTTAAATTTCAGACGTCTGAAAGTAAACCCTGATAATAAAGAAGCATATGAACTCACAAACCTCATGACAGGCTATATTTGTAAATCCACTACCACCTTTGGCTTTGGATTGAACCGTTTTTCCCCGCTGCACCAAAAAAGGGCCAAAATTGCAGCCCAGCCACTCAACTCTCTAAGCAATTTGGCTCATACTGTCAACAAGAGGTTTATCCTGGCCTACCCTGCAGACCTCCTGGCTCTGGTAGTTCCCTCCTGGGAAGAAACACTAATTGATTTGGACTATTTACTGGCCTGGTGTTGTCCTCTCTTAAAAACAATCATAAACACCCAATAAAAAGACGCCACAACAATAACCACAAAATCAATTGAATCTGAAATGTATGAGATGCCTTCTAACCAATCAGGTAAAGCCGCGGAAATTACCTTGAAACTCTCCAGTTTTCCTGGTTCTGACCTGAAAAATTTATCTCCCACCTAATCAGATTCAACCTCTGCTGTCATGTGATTCCCTTTCCTGAAATTCACTCCCTTTTACACAGCAAGGGGACTTTCAGTCCCCTGCTTGTCAATTGTCAATTCTATTAAACATTTGGAATTTTTTGCACTTTTTTCAGTATCTTTGTTTACTGGAAACTCCATTTCTAGTTTATATTATCTAATAATTAAAGTGTTAGTCTTTTCCTTTATGTTTACCTTGTGCATCCCAGTTTTGAACCCAGGAACTCTCCTGGACACTTCAATAAAGGTCTCAGTGTATAGTTGCCATCTCCTCTTGCTTTTGCCTTCAAAAACTGCTTTCAAACTCAAAATCCTACTTAAAATTCAATATAATTTTTGTTATTATTTTGATTTTTCTTTAAATTTTCAGTTTTTGAAACCGTTTTTGCTCAACCGTGTGATCCAAGGTCCCCAAGCCAAAGCCCAAGCTTCTCACACCTGCTTTGTTGTTTTTTTGCCTTCTTCTTGTGGCTGCTCTTGTGGTACATCTTTTTATTTGCTTGCCAGTTAAAAATTGCACCAATCTTCTCCAAATTTTGAGAAGATTGCAACCATGATACTCCCTGTTCTCAAATTTGTTGCATTTTCCTTGGCCCCATTTTTATTGCTCCTTTGGTTGACCTTGCCAGACTTGTGGTCAAAAATCACTTCTTCTGCTTGGCTTGTGAGGGACAACCTGTCTAGCCTTCTGAATTTTCCTAGTGGTCTCCTCCTCTCCAGAGAGGCCGTGGTGAAGAGTTTGACGTGTGACAACCTAGATTTGGATGCTGTTAGTTATGCATTGCTCTCCTCTGAGGGAGAGAGAATGCCAATGCCTCCCCTTCTCAGCTGGGAAGAGAGTGACCTGGTCCCCCCTTGAGGCTCTCAAGGTGCTCTCTCCCACTCCCTCTTGTGCTCTGTGGATGATCACTGGTCTTGTGTTGATGGGACTGAACTTCTATTTCCCTCAACTGTCCCCAGTGTCCTCTCTCTGGTCCCCTCTTAGAGTGGCCATCCCAGTCCTCCACTGGTTGGCATCCTGGTGGTTTTTTTTGGGATGGGAGCCAAACTTAGTTAGTTTAGCCCCCTTTCTCACAATATTGCCACTGTTAATTGAAAAGTGATATAAATTATTATGTTATAAATAACAATTACTTTGCCCTTGAGTCTCAAGGTATGAAGCATAATTCAATCCCTGGTCAACTTGAGCCATTGGCCCTGAGAGTGTAATACCCAGTGTTGTAACTGTGCTGTTTTAGCAGAGTTACACGGGGAAAAATATTTAGAAGATAGATAATAATCTTTATTGTGAGATAGTGATTATATAGTTCATGTGAATCAAGGATAACAGGAACATGATTGGTGATCACACAGCTGGATGGAAGAGGGGGTGGCTTGATCCTGGTAATGAGTCAAGCGCCAAAACAAGGTATCCACCATAAAGGATCATCATCTGTTCATGTTGTTGGATTTGGTAATTTGAGTTGACTTCCTAGTCTGGCTTTAAGTGACCGGATAATTGGATTGCGGGTCACAAACCTGCTTGGTTGGAACCTTGCTGGCGGGTTGAGCCTGCGGTTTTGACACCCCCCCCCACTGAAGGTCGGCCTCCTCTGGGGGCAGGTTGTCAGGGAGGTTGTCAGGAGCCCGGGCGCCGTATTGAACTAGTTGCTGTTCTGTGGCGGGCAGGGCGGTTTCTTGTTGTTTCTGTCTTGCTTTGCAGGGTTGTAGGCAATCATGGTGTAGGGTCTTGTCTTGCTTACGTTTGCCAAGTCCTTGCACAAGGTAAGTGTTATTGTTGTTTACCTTCAGAATGATTGCTGGCCCCACTTTTTCAGGTTGTAACTTGCTCTTGTCAACATTCATGACCCATACTTTGTCCCCAACTTCATGTCTATTGCGGATGGGGACAAATGTCTTTTGCAGACGTTCATTCTCTTTGGCTGTTTGCTTGCTGTTAGCCTCTATTACTTGAGGGTCTGAGCGTGGAGGGACTTCACTTGGAATTTCCAGTTTAGGTCCTGTCAATGCTTGAATGATATTTGGCTGTGTGCTGTATACCAGTTCAAACAGGCTTTTTCCGGTGGATCTGTTCACTTGGGTTTGACACACAAGTAGTGCAGTTGGTAGCTGCTTATACCAGTCTTCAGGTCTCCCGGCGGTGAGTTTGGCTAAGGCTTGCACAAGGCTACCATTGAGCCGCTCTACGCGTCCATTGGCCTGTGGGTGGTATGGTGTTGTTACAGTGTGTTTGACCCCATTCTTGGTGAGGTATACATTGGTGTTTTTGGAGGTCAACTCTTTGCCTCCATTGGTTATCAGGAGTTCTGGCTTTCCAAACTTGCTGATTATTTCTTTGCCAATAAATTGTCAAACATCATTGCCAGTGTGTGCCTTCACTGCTTGGGCTACTGGCCATCTTGTTGCAAAGTCAATGGCGGTGATGATGTATTTCTTGTCATTGTGTTTTCCTGGCATGGGACCAACAATGTCAAGAGCCCATACTTTGAAAGGTAGTTGTGTGCGGATGGGGAGTACTGACTTTGGCGGGGTTTTGCTTTTGGAAAACTTTTTGCACACCTCACATTGGTCTAGAACTTCCTGGACATTGCAGTATAAGGTTGGCCACCAGGCTTTATGTTTTAGAAACTCATATAGATTTTGGCTCTTGGTATGTCCAAGGTCTCTGTGATAGCAAAGGATAGTGTCAACTTGCTGATGTGTGGGGATGTAGGGAATGGTTGTGCCGTCAGTCATCTTTCTGTGAAGAGTCCTGTATACGTCAGCAAAGAGGTGTTCATTCTTGATGACTGTTTCTTTGGTTATGTTGGTTGTGCCAGGGGGAACCCTTTGTCCTTTGTTTGTAGCACTAAGAGAGGCCAGTCTGGGTTGAGCCCATTCTCTCCTCTTGAAGCACAGACATACAGGCGGGACAGGGCGTCTGCCATGGCAAGCTTGGCCCCAGGCTTGTACTGGATGAGCATGTTAAATCTCTCCAATAGTTCCATCCACCGCGCTTGGCGGCGCAATAGATTTGCTTGAGTCTTGAAATAGATGAGTGACTTGTGATTGGTTAATGCTGTGAATTCTTCCTGGCGTTCTAGGTAGCAACGCCATTTGACTAGGCAGTGCACAATAGCCAGCAGTTCCTTGTTGTGGATAGGGTATTGACACTTGCCATCTGTCAATTTTTGCAATTTGTAGGCTACAGGCAGGAAGTCACCGTCACTATTTTTGATTTGTAGTACTCCCCCAATGGATGCATCTGAGGCGTTGGTTTCCATTTGGTATTCCCCGTCACGTTTGGGGTATTGCAGGATGGGAGCTGTTGTGAGCTTCTCTTTGAGGCGTCTAAAACAGAGGTCACGTTGGGGGGTCCACACAAACTTAGACTTGGCGCCTGTTATGGCGGATAAGGGGGCAGTCAAGACGCCACAGTCAGGTATGAAACGTTGTACATAGGCCACCATTCCCAAGAAGGTGCGGAGTTCCAACTTATCCTTGGGTGGTGGCATCTTGCAGATGGCCTGTATCTTTTGACTGTTGGGTTTGATGCCGTCCTTTGAGACTATGTGTCCCAAGAAGGGTAGTTGCTCACAGAAGAACTGGCACTTGGAGGGCTTGGCCAACAGTTTGTGTTGTGCCAAGGTTGCAAAGACTGCCTCCAGGTCTTTGTGGTGTTGTTCCACTAAGGGGCTGTAGACAATAATGTTGTCTAGGTACACTAGGGCATGCTTGCCTATGTGGGGCGCAAACACTTTGTTCATGAAGGTTACAAAGGTGGACAGGGCATTGGTCATGCCAAAGTTGAGTACCACACATTTGTAGGAGCTGTATTTAGTGCAGAAGGCCGTTTTGGGGATGTCTTCCTCCTTGATACAAATCTGATTGTAGCCTGCAGTTAGATCAATCTTGGAGAAGACTGTGGCTCCTCCCAAGGCATCAAAGAGGTTGTCAATCAGTGGCAGTGGGTAACAATTCTTAATGGTAACTTTGTTTAGGGCGCAGTAGTCTGTGACCAGGCGTAAGGTACCGTCCTTTTTGGCCACAAAGAATACGGCGGCCCCAAAGGGAGACTGTGAGGGGCGGATAAGTCCTTTTTCCAATGCCTCCTTGAGGTAGGCGCGTAAGGTGTTGTCCTCATTTGGGGTCAGCCTGTAGATGGGGCGCGCCTTGGGTACAGCCCCCTTGAGTTGGATAGAGTGCTGAATATGCTTCTCAGGGGGCAGCCCAGGTAACGCTTCCTTAAAGATTTCTGGATGGCGGGCCACAATGTTGCGGTCCTGAGGCGTGGAGGTATCCTGGTGGTCTTTGAAGTGTATGATCTTGTACTGGCAGGAGTCCCAGTCAATTGACTTCAGGTCTTTCTTTTTGTCCTGGGTCTCTGTGATACGTACAAAGACGTGGTTGCGTAGCAGTTGGTCCACAGAGTCAGGGTAGATCTGGTGGTTGACGCCTTCACGCTTGATGGTCAATACTGAGGTTGCCCAGTCTACGTGAGGGTTGTTCTTCTGTAACCAGTCTAGTCCCAGTACAATGTCAAACTTAGGAAAGTTGATGACGGGACCTTGGATGGTGGAGTGAAGGTTCTCAAGCATGACAGAGAAGGGGGCAGTTTCCTTTGTCACAGCAATGTGGTGTTCATCAGCCAGGACCACATTTTTAATCCGCAAAGGATTAGTGGCCAGCTTGAACTTATCCACAAAGCTACTGTTGACTAAGGTTTGGTCTGCGCCCAAGTCCAGGAGTGCTGAGCCTGTGTAACTGCAAAAGCAGAAAGGATAGGACATCAATTTATTGGGATGTCTGGCAATGGTGTACAGTACTGGGTCCTCTGAGGGCACCTGGATCATTGGGCATTGGTCCACGTCCTTGGGTTGGTATTCATTGTTGGGCAAGTCAGGAGTTGCGTGGGGAGAGCTTGGCTTGCTTAGTGCTCTCCCTGGGCTTTTCCCTCATCTTGGTTGCCTTGTGTGGCGGTGACACAGAAATGAGTACGGTTTGACTGGCCATTGTTTCCATTTCCATGCCCATTAGAACCTGTGGGTTTGTGGTTGGCGTTGTTCCTGTTGCCTCCAGGAGGTGGTTGAGCAGAGCGCCTGCTTGGATGGGAATCCTTGGGTCTTTCTTGTTTCCCAGTTTGTGCCTTGTGCAGAGCGTTGGATGTCTGTTCCGCTTTTTCCGCTTCACGGTACAGGCTTTGCAGGTTGGTCACTTGATCCAGGTTTACATGTCTCATCACGTGCAACTTGAGAGCGTTGTAGTACATGAGGTGTGTGGCTGGGGTGTCAAAGGCCATGTTGGATGGTGCACAAAGACGGAGTTCCTTGTAGGCACGGGTGAGTTCCTTCACGGTGCCTGTCTGGGTCAGGTTCTTCACTTGGCAAATGATCATGAGCGCTGTATCTTTAAGCACAAATCTTGCCAGGAAGTCTTGCTTAAAGGTATCCCAGTTCTTGTCAGTGTGCTCTTCATGCCACTTGTTGCACCAGGTGCCAGCGTCATGGGTCAGGCAAATGGAAATTTCTGCAATCCAAAATTGCTGTGGGCATTCCATCTGAGCTAGCTTGCTCTGGGCGGACTGGATCCATGTGGCAGCGTTGTTGTTGTTGGCCCCGGCAAAAGGTTCCAAGGCGGCGCTTTGTAGTCTTTGAGCTACATAGGCGGGCATGGTGGTTTTGTTGGCTGGTTGCGGCATCAATGAGGGAGCCTGAAAGAAACCTTGTGCAGACATGGCGTTGAAGGCGGGTAGCAGGATTACCGTGTTTTGGTATAGGACAAAACCATCGGGTATCTTGGTACCAGGAGTGTACGGAGTCCAGTTGGGCGGGAGGCCAGACATAATTCTGTCAAGGATTTGTTGGCCGCGGCGTGTGCGGGCAACAGGCGGAATTTTTCAAGATAAGGTAGGATGGAGAACCTACCTGTGCTACCAATGTTGTAACTGTGCTGTTTTAGCAGAGTTACAAGGGGAAAAATATTTAGAAGATAGATAATAATCTTTATTGTGAGATAGTGATTATATAGTTCATGTGAATCAAGGATAACAGGAACATGATTGGTGATCACACGGCTGGATGGAAGAGGGGGGTGGCTTGATCCTGGTAATGAGTCAAGCGCCAAAACAAGGTATCCACCATAAAGGATCATCATCTGTTCATGTTGTTGGATTTGGTAATTTGAGTTGACTTCCTAGTCTGGCTTTGAGTGACCGGATAATTGGATTGCAGGTCACAAACCTGCTTGGTTGGAACCTTGCTGGCGGGTCAAGCCTGCGGTTTTGACACCAGTTACGGTAGGTACCACTTGCAGGATGTAGGGCAGCAGGTTGGTGAACTGGAACCCAGTCAAGGCGGTAACAATAGGATACACAGTCATTAGCCAGCAGAAAATCTTTGCATGTACGTTGTATCTCCCAAAGCTCCCAGCAAAGTAGGTTAAGATGTAATACATGGACATGTACATTGCAATAAAGAGTGTAGAATTTGGAGACACCAGGGGAGGCCAGGGTCCAGTCTGAGATGAGTTCAGTTGACCAGGGTTGTAGTGGGGATCATGACCTAGTCCATCAGGGGAGGGCCTAAAGAACTCTGAGCCTTGTTGGTAGCCTCCAATCCCAAGGCAAGCTGTGAGCACAGCTGTGAAGATGAGATGGTTCATCTTCCTTGGATTGGAGGGTTGATAAGGGCAGATTGATAGTTTAAATTTTAGTTCTAAATTGAATTTCACTTTATTGAGGGTATTAATCTCAATAATAGCACAAGCTATTACTGAGAGGAGATCCTTTATTTATAGTGTTCCCCCACTTGCAAAATTTTGCAAGTGGGAGTAAAAGCAAGGGACTGGGGATCTCAGAAGTTTGGCCAAGGGAATTGGGAATTGGTGTTTGAAGGGATGGCCAAACCCTTGTTCCTGGGCAATCTGCTGGGGTTTTAGACAATTCTGCCTGGAGCCAATGATTTCCTCTGGGCATGTGGCCAGGTGGTAGTTACAACTCTTGGGGCTTCCCAAATCTATTTTTGGGTTGAAAAGTCCAGTTTGGCTGGGGTTTAGGCTTAGGTAAGTGCTGTGGTCATCCAAATCCCATTGGTTGGGGGTCATATTATTTTGAACTTTTGAAACCAGATTTGCCCTTTCTTCTGAAGGTTCAGAATTGCAATTGGTTCTTGAATTTTGAGTTTCTCCTTCTTTCTCAGGGCAGGAATTATTCCCAACATTTTTCCTTTTCATCAGGGACTTTTCTGATTGGTTGTCAGGAATAGTGGCTCCTGATTGGCTGGGGAATGGGGCCTGGGGCCCAGGTGGGTTG
The DNA here is from genome assembly GCA_014839935.2 of Entomophthora muscae. Lineage (NCBI taxonomy): Eukaryota > Fungi > Entomophthoromycota > Entomophthoromycetes > Entomophthorales > Entomophthoraceae > Entomophthora > Entomophthora muscae. Next base: position 8,642 of record QTSX02006054.1, on the reverse strand, counting down.
CTGGCCGTGGTGGGGCCCAGGGAGCAAGCGGGTGGCCTGGGGGCTGACTGGGCCGCGGGGGCTTGGTAGGCAAGCGGGGGTTGGCAGAGGGCCCGCTGGCTGGGTGCGGGGAGGCTGGCGGAGGGTGCTGGCAGGTAGGGGCGGGCGTCTGTGCGGTGGTGGCAGGCGCCTGCCTGGATGATAAATTATTCTGGTTTTTATAAAAATCTGTTTTCCCAATAATTGATTTTTCTTTTCCCCTGATAATGGGGGAAATTCTTTATCAAATTTTGCCCTCTTACTTGGGCATTCCTTTATTTGTTTCCAGCATTTCTCTTCAGTTAGAATCTGGTTTATGTCAGGAATATTCCTGACAGAGAGCCTGACACCTAGCTGCCAACATTTTTTGTGGCTTAAACACTTTGATATTTGTTTCAGTATTTTTTATTAATGAGAGTTATCTCATCAGTTTTTTCAATATTACTTCTGTGGTAACAAAAAACCATTACTTCTACATAGATATGATGCCCTTGAAAATTAGCCTGATAACAATAATCTCTAGTAAACTAGCTAATAAGAATAGTGAATAACTGTAGCCTATCTAATTTTTAAACACCTGACTCTTGAATCTCTAGTCTCTGAAAATAATGCCTAGTGATGAAGAAGTATATGAATCTTGCAAAATTTGTGCCAGACTTTATTACCATTTTGTATTAAAAGTTACAGATTATGTATTTAAACTAGTTTTTATTATATTTCATTTTACAATCTTCTATTTAAACACTGCTCTTTTAGACTAAAACAATAATCTAACTGATTATATTCTGGTCTTTTTGGCTGTAGTTTTTAGACTTCCTGGTTTCCCTATGGGCCAAAGCATTTTACAAAATATTTTTTAAATCCAAAGTACAAAATTTTCACTCAAAAATATCTTGATATTTAATCTCACATCCTTCATCAGAAATTACATTAATTTCAATCACAAAGGACTCTGTTAAACTACTAAGCTACAGCTTTTTTGAGATAAATACAATCATTTTTCTGCTTATTTGTCAGGATTCTCCTTTATTTTTCTGCTAATATGAACTGTCACAGCCCATACAGAGTCTGATGGGACTCTCACAGGGGAGGCAGGCCAGGCCTGGAAGGTCATGTACACAATAGGTGCAATTCTGACCAGGTAGTTGACTGCAGTAGCTAAGGGGTGCCAACTCTCAGTAGGGGCACAACCTGGTTGGCCAGCCCCAATGCTGTGATATAGAAAACCCCTAACTTACTGAAGTCCTGAACAGGAGGAGCATTGGGTAATGGTGGAGTGGTAGAAACCTCCTTCATAGCAGGCAAAATGGTCTCTTTAGCATAATCAGGAGGGAGATTCAGATGATGGGGGTGGAAATACTTCAAGTCAAGAGCGCAGGGTGGTTTGATCAAAGTGACAGAAGTATAGCTAGGGGGTATGGATAGGCAAGTTTATATTGAGTAGTAGATTCATGAATAGATGCAAACAAATTAATTAAATTTGAGCAAAATTAGATAACTTCTGCAAGAATATAATGATTTCTGGGCATAAACTTGTTTATTTTAAGATGTCAACAGTGAGGATGGCTTTTTCTCCTCACTACTTATACTTACTGGTAAATGTGTGGCCTTTTGTGCCACCAGAGATCTGATGGCATCAATTTCAGTTATACTCACAATTTTCAGGAATTTGCGTACTTAGGCATGAAAATGGATAGTCATTGAGTTGGTATAAATTGAACTTTTCTTGGGCTGCAGCATGCCAAGGTGCCACCGTTATTTATAGAGCCCAAAAGCAATTGAGTGTCCAATTGCGCTCCCAATGTACCATTTTCTGATAATTAAGAGGCCCAGATTTGATCATTTAATTGAAGCCAGGGATTTGAGGCTTGTGTGCCTCTTGAATTCTGGGCCATTTGTTAATCAAAATGGGGTTTTCTTGCTCTGGGAGACAATTGGTAAGGGTTCCCAAGCTGTGGGGTGTTTTGCCTCTAGGAAGGCTAGCTGATTGTCCAGGGCATTCTGGGCCCTGGCATGAACCTTCAAACATTGGCTTTTTATTACTCCCTAAGCTTCAACAAACCAACAATTATTTCCTAGTATTTTTCTCACTTTGCTTTCTCTTTACAGCCTAATTAACCTAAATTAATAATTGAAATCACCTTTGAAGTTATCTTTTATCACAGAAAATTCTTGAACCTGGAACCTAATGTCAGGGTTAATTTTCATCAAGTTCAAATCAATTACCTTTTTTGCTTGCTTTATGCAAGTAGCCTTGGACTGAGATTTTCTGTTCCTCTGCCACCTTTGCCCTATTTTGAGTTAGTAAAAAACTTAACCTCTGCTCCCACCTCACTTTCTTTATCTTTTAAACTTAACCTTTTAAGTTTAATTCTCCAAACAACCATGTGCTCAGGTTCTTTCTATCAAATAAGCCACTTAACTATCTTTGATTAATTGATTATTTCCCTTTGATTTACCTCAAATTCAAGCTAGAAGAAAAGGCTTGAGTTTTACTCAGTCTCAACTTAGGTTGAGATTGTTTAACTTGCACCCCAAAAGATACTTGTTAGATTTTGTGGCTTGTGTTTTCTTTAAATCTTTTTTATCTTGCATCTTTTCTTTTCTTTTAAAATCCTAGCTTATTTATGATTCCTTTTGATTATATCTTCCATCAGTTAGGCAACTTTTATAGTAAAACCCATAATTTGATTATTGATAGTTTAATCTGCCAGCTAGTTCTGGTCATTATCCTGACCTAGAAATTGACTTCTTGACCCAGTCTTCAGTTATTAAAACTGGTTTTTATTTCATTTTATTAGGTTTAATCAACTGTATTAGCCCCTACTTTACATCTTATAAACCTTTAAGAGCTTTAGTACAGTTATTATTGCAAACATTAGACATTCTTTTATATTTTGCTAAAATTAATATTCTTGGGTTAAAGTCTTTAGTTTATAATAATTTACCCCAAGCCATCAGACCTTAAATTATCAAATAAAAATATATTTTTGTTCTGATTTAAAGACAAGCTTTTATTTTTTCAGATCTTTCTGCTAAAAATTCTAACAAGCTGTTTGAAATCTTGTATATTACTTTCCAGTGTACTTAATACTATAATTCTAGCAGCCAATACATGATATTGAGCTAGTTGCTCTGCCTTTTACTTGTTTAAGTTAGCACTCATTCTCTGGTAGGTCTTGCCTGATAATTTTGCAGATTATCTTATTTCAGTTTCTGATGGGTCAGCCACCCAAAAATAGTACTCTAACAAATTTATTCTTTTAGTTAATTTCATATTTCATTCTTGCTATCTGTTATTTTTAACACAGTTATTTGGCCCAGTCAACCCTCTATCAGCCCACCTGCTAGCCAATCTACCTGCAATTTTCTGGATTCCTGGTTCATTTTACAGACCAGTTCATTTTAAAGAATATTCTCTAAAGCCAGAATACAAAGTCTTCATACTTAAAAAATATTATTGTCTGATCTCTTAATTTTCATCAAAAAATATACCAGACTTAATTGTAAAGGCATCTGACATATCACTGAGCCTAGGTTGTTTAAAGACAAGTATAATTGATTTTCTGTCTATCAAATTGCCATGAAATCATCTCTCACACCAAAATCTAGTTATCTTTTTGCCTTGAGCTCTCTATAAACATCTTTGATAAGTTATTTAATAATATGTATATTATTTTTGAAAATAATTAATGCTTTGATCCCTGTTTATCAGAAATCCAAGTACTGTGTGTAAAATCAGTGGCTGAGACATAGGCTGAACTGCCAGACTAAATGGCAAAGCCTTACACAGAATTGGGGTTAACTTGATACATAATATAGTGAGCATTTCAATAACAACCAGAGACCTGTAGCAAAAATCATAGAATTTACCAAACCTATTAAAGTGATATACATTACTTAAAAAATCTGTATAAAGGTGGTTTTATTAGCAACAACAAAAACTTGCTGACAGTTGGGCCTAGGTGTGAGTGGCAAAGTCATTGATACAAGATAGACAGGCATATATTTATACTTGTGTCTGAGTAGCATAGGCTAGATAATTTATTAAACACCTTCTTGGTTTAAATGTTTTGGTTTTCTGGTACAGACTAGCAGCTCTGCCAGAAATTCTTTTTCTAAATTGAACTTTTTGTAGACTGAATTTGGCAAATATTTAGTAAAATGCATTTACTCAAAGCATGAGTCAGAGATATGCGTGCAGATCAGTAGGTGATTTAACAGGTGCAGAAAAACATGTTGGTGTTGTATAAAAATGGTATAAAAAGATATTCAGATAAGGTAAAATCTGTTTAAACCAAAAGTATATCACAACTTTATTATCAGGATGACAATAAAGCCCAACATTGGACTGACAGAATACATATATTCTCTTGTCAGACCTCATGTTTAAACAAAAATCTGTAACTTAAAGGCCTGGCATTAGAAATCTTGGAAGAGCAAAATGGCATCAGACTTGAGCAGACAATCATTGGCCAGCTTTAGATAATAGACATTTAAATCCTTCTGTTGCAAATCTTATTTTTAAAGCCAGACTGGCTGAAAAAATGTGTTGTTTTCTGATACTTAGTTCATTTATTGACACTTCTCATTAGGAAAACTGTGAAAAAGTTTGCCCAAAACTTTGATAGTTTTTTATAACACCTTAATGTGTTTGCATGAACTATTTGGTGTATTGTTGGTTTGACCTCTCCTGAGTTCAGCAAAACTCTATCAGTTTGTGAGCTTATAATTGAATAACCTTCAGATTTAAGCTAAAATCTTTTTATTAGATGTATGGCTCTTTTGACAAGCAGGCTACAAGGTAGGCAGTCTGGGGTTTGTATTCTGATTGTAATTGTCACAAATGACAACCCCCTGTTGACTATGCTCATAGAAACCCCTCAACTACAGGATTTGAACCCCAATACCCTGTGGGCCGCCAGCCTGCAGATTTTTGGGTTCAAACCAGGGCGGAATTTGACTTCAGGGAATCTCCTAAGGCTTGATGAACTAAATTTACCTGCATTGAGACTTCCCACGTTAAATTTTCCTGTTAACCCAACCAATGAGATTTAAGTCCAAGCCAAAGATCCCTGAATAATCTGGGCCACCGCAGCAAGGGAAGCAAATAAACTTCCTGTGGAATGCATGCCACCCAAAGATGACAAATTCCACAGCCCGGAAGGAAAATTTGAGTTTTCTCAGTTTGAACCACCCAATTAAATAACTTCTGCAACAGATGCAACTGAGGGCTATAAAAACCTGGTAGTCAGTAGCACCAGGCCCAAAAATTTTTTAAAAGTTTCTCCATGTCAGATGGGTATACTTATACCCTGGGCTGCCAGGAAGTTACCTATTGTCATTCTTGAAATAAAGTGACATGAAACTTTGGTTCAACCAAGTTATCCTATATTTGATTTTAGTTCTATTTCATTTGTAATCCAACTCCTGCAATTCTGTGCCTTTCATTTATCCACCCCAAGAAACCGCGGACCAGCTGCCTGAACTATATTGTCCACTAGGAGCTCTCTTTGACCCAGTACATTTCACTGAATACCCATCCAACCCAGCATATTTGGAATTTACCCTAGAGAAAATCCTAATCCACAAGCCTGAAGCCAAAACTAGATAAACCAAAACCATTGGTAGAGAAGAAACTTGTATCACCATACCTCCCCTGCTATTTCACTCCAAGTACAACCACCTTCCCGCGTATTTGGTTCCAATGACACCACCTCTCACCCTGCGGCCTGACTGCCTGCAAGAATCTGTTGCGGCCAATGAATCCACTACCACGCAGATATTTGGGGTGATGTATATCACTCTCACCAGCTTAATTGATTCAATGGTACATGTGAGCACACCTTGGACCCTTCTGAGCAAATTGTTATCTTATACTGTGAAGTTTGCACCAATCTTGTGGTGGGCTTTACCTGCAGGACCCATAGGCCTTTCACCCACAAGTTCACAGGAACCTCTCACAGGCTGGTTCCCTGATAGTAATTTTGCTTTATTGTCAGGGATTCAACCTTGGGCAGCTGGCCCATCATTTTCAGGAAACACACAGGCTGCAGGTTTAGCAAGCAGGGCACACCACAAGATTGGGGATAACTTTATAAGGTAGGACATGTACTTTCCCACCCAGGATTGCAGGCTGGCAGCTGGAATTATTATGTCAGTCACCCCAGTGATGATAATGTACACAATCCTGAGAAAAGTGCTTGTGTGATCAGTTAAAAGGTCAGGTGAGGAGGCAGGCATTAGCTTGGAGAGGGGGGGGCTGCGAGAGTCACAGGAGGTTTCATATCAAGTTGGTAGGCAGGCAAGAAGTTGAACTTGCCTCTAAACAATTTGGATTCTGATAGGATCCAGGGACCTTGTCAGTTGTATCTAACTTCATATTTCATGTGGGCCAAGGGATATAGTTCAAGGACCTTTTCTGGGGTATAGTCTTTATACCCAGGATTTTATGACTACTTGTGAAATAAACAGGGCCAAAAAACACCTGGTGGACAGAAATCTGCAGGCAGAAGGGCAGGGGGCAGATATTCTTGTTCTGAATTGTTAGATGGCAAATATAAAATAAGGTAATAGCTGTGGAAGCCAATATTACATAACCTTTATTTAAAAATGGTAATGCAGTATCAGTGCGGGGTCTATAGGCTTATTCAACACCCCACCGCTAAATTTCACATTTTTCATAAATGAATCCTCAACAGGTTAGAAAATCTTTGGTCAGAAAGCCAGGACTCCCAGGTTTGGGAGCAACAAAATGGCACCACTACTGGGGGACTTCTCATTGGTGAAAAACTCATGAAATGTCACTCAAGTCTTCTGATCTTGAGCTCAGGTCATAAGAGTGGGCCTTAAGCCCACATTTTCCTCTAGCAGCTAAACCTGATTGGTTGCCTTAGAGGACTTTAAGTTCATGAAGTTTACAGAGAGACTTTTCTTGCCTCCATTAGGAAAGTTATGGAGCTCCTCCTTGGGTGTCACCACTCTCAAGTCCATGTCAGTATTCTTGCTTTGGGACTTAGCCTGGGCTTCAGCTTGAGAGAGCTCAATCCCAGAAAAACGTGTGTGGGAGGCCTCTTAGTCCTCAAGGCTGGCAGCCCGCAAGCGTTAAGGATTGGGGTTCAAATTTTATTCCTGGGCCTGGTTTTCCAGAAATGGTAAATTGTCAATCCTGACATTTATAAAAATAAGCAAAATGTTACTTTTGTCATCACTACTGATTATTGGTCTTGAGTTGGGCAATATATTTTATATATATTTAAGGTAGTGCTAATTCTATGGTGAGATATGCTCATTCTAACCTTTGGGCTACCCTATTCCCAATTCTGATAAGCTGGTCATCTAAGAATGGTTTCCTGACAGGAAGATACATAATGTTTTTTACCAATTTTTGTGTTAAAAAACCAGTCTCTTACACCAGAAACTAAAGACCACTTTTCTGTCTATCCTAGAAATAAGATCTCTAGAATACAAATCCAAATATATGCATGAGGGCTTTACTTATTATTGCAAATTGCTATACTACATAAATGAGTTTAATACTCACTAAAAAAGCACCCAAAAACCAATAAATTAACTGAAAAATGCCACTAAAGCCATCTTTCAGTACTAGGAAAATAAAAAGATGAAGTCTAGTAATATGGAGCGCCTTTTGGGGAAGCTTCAAATATGGAATTAGGAGAGAAGAGAAGTATCTTTTATTGGATAATATTTTAGACTTATATAGATTGGGCTGTGGCGGAGATTTAGTTGGATCAAAACTAGGGGTTGGTCATGTGCAGGATGGGTTTAGGCCACTGGATACTTGGATTGTCATGTGATATTGCTTGGTTACCATTCTTGGTATATCAAACGGTATATTGGAAGGGGACTAAATCGGGCAATGGCTGGATGTTAAGTAGGTTGGCAGTAGCCAGAATGCTTGTTTATCCAGACCCTTAACACACACCCCTTAAGGGGTTACTCTGGTGCATCAGGAGGGAGCTTTGTTTTAACAGCTGCTGCCTGATGTTCCTGGAGTTGTTTGCTGGTTGGTACCAACTGGGTTGAGTGTTCTCCTTTGCTAAGGCGGAGACGGGTTCTATGATATTTCTTGACAATTGGGGTTTTGGCACCTTGGAATTTTACTAGATAGGTGTTGTGGTCTGGTCTGTACTTGATGATTCTTCCTGGTCCTCTGTGTACTAAGTCTAGTTTCTTTCTGTTGCCAGCTAGAACCCAGATGGGGGAGTCAATGGGAAGTGGTTCCTCTGTGGGGGTTACCTTTTGTGTTTTGAGCCTTTTTATTTCTGCTATTTTAGCTTTGAGGTGTATGTGTTGTAGATTTGGTACTTGTTCTACTGTGGGGGTTTCCCTGGGGGATCTTTATGTATGGCTGCTTGTTGCAGGTAATTATTTCTTGTTTGTATCCGTAGGTTAGCTCAAATGGTGAATAGCCTGTCCCTTGATTGGTGCAGACCCAGGATACTAGTAATGTATGTTTCACATATAGTGGTCATGTGTCTTTGGCTTTGGCATCCATTATTTTCTCTAGGGTCCTGATTAGGCTGCTGTTTAGGTGTTCCACTCTGGAGTTGGCCTGTGTTCTGTATGAAGAGGTTGTGAAATATTTAATGCTTTTGGATTTT
>QTSX02006053.1:0-39799 GCA_014839935.2 Entomophthora muscae | reverse complement strand
GGCAGAGGACACCAAATTGCCAGCAAAGTTGATTGTGCCAAGAATGGCCAAGCCAGATGAAGCTGCCGGCAAAGAAGAAACACAAGAAGGTAACCTAAAAAATAAAATTAATAAATTTTCAAAAAAACTTATCTTTTTTTCTTAGAAAATGTAGACGGTGAACTCCGCCGTGTCTTGGTCCCTTTTATTCCCCCACCTTCTATGCCAACTACGCCAATCATGTGGCAAGGCAGCTGTTTCTTTCCCTCCTGTCTTGTGGGAGCTTGGAGACCGCATCCACAGGTCCTTTCCAATGTTGCAGGAGGCATTGGCTGAGCTTACACATTCTGAGGGTGCATCTGAGTGGGCAGTTACTGCCTACAAGGATGCCCAACTGGTCTGCCTGGACCTGGTATCCCTCAGTGGAGTTTACTGTGTAAACTCCTTTGAGCTTGTTTGGGACGTCCTGGCAACGCTCCCATTTAAGAATATACCAGAAATGGGCCGGGCACATGCAACTGCTTGCTTCTGCTTCCCGTTGGAGCACACCCTGTCTTACCTATTGGAGAAATTTGGGTGTGTGGTGGGAAAATTGGCTGTTACAGATGCATCAGCCGTGAAGAAGACCAAGATTCTCCTAGAGGACTTTGGGCTGGCCTGGAGTGCCAACAAGACGGGAGTCCCAGAAGCTATGGATCTTACCTTCAGCAAAACTAAACATGAGAAAAAAATAAGCACAGTATACAACAAACTGTGCAAGTTTACAGAGGCCTTTGCTGGGCAAAGGCTTCACCTCATTGTTTACCTTGGGTATCTCTTCTACTTTGGAATAAGCGCCATTGTGGAGGACCTAGACAAGGTCCTTCTTGGGATTGACGAGGCCCGGCTTACCTTGGATGGGAAGAAGGCCCCCCCAGATACAACACGGTGGACCATGTTATCCAGGATGCCCTGGTCCTGGCTAGAATTTACGGGTTTGCAGCCCCGCCTGAAAAGCTGCTGCTTCACTCTCACCTGACCCTACTGTCTTTCACCAGCAGGAGGGAGTATTTCAATAAGGGTGTATCCACTGTTCACAGTGTTGTGGTGGAGGTTGTGCGCCACCTCCATTGTGGGGTGGTTACATACCGCCAAACTCACTACAGGTGTTTGTAATAAATTCTCTTCTAATAAACATCTTTATACTCTACAATATTTTTATTATAATTAATTTTTCAAATAATATTTTAGCAAACAAGATTTGCAAAATATATTGCAGAAATGGGTTTCATAAAAGTATAAAATTATATGTTAATAAAATAAATTCTAACTTGTACATTTTACGTTTAATTTTTTATTTAATTTTTATATTTATTTGATAAGAGTAATATAATATATTCACTTAATCCAGTATCAAGTATTTGGAATCACCTCAGATGGCATAATAAAAAAATTAATATAAAATAAATAAATTACTAACCTCCATTTATGGTACTGCTGAATGTGATTGCGGGCTTAGAAGCTTCTAAATATAAAATGATAATTAATAAATCTTAAATAGTAAATCAGAGAATATAAAAAAAGTTGGACGCACTAAGCCTTTAATTGATTGGCTGTTTGGCTAGGCACACAGGGATGAACAAATCAGTGTGGCCATAGAATTTAGCCACAGTCTCAGCTGGTAGGGTGTGGATACTGGCCTGCAGAAAATCAAGGAGGTCCTCAGTCCCGGTTGGGGTTCCTTGCTTGAAAAATTGCTTGAGCCACCCAAAGACTTCCTCAATGGGATTTAGGAAGAGCAAATAGACTGGGAGGAAGAGAAGGCGCAAATTTGCCATGGCCAATTGCTGGGGGCCTACTGCAATGCTAGTGTCAATTGATGGAAATTCCTCAAGAATGTCAGCCACCTTGTGGAGACCAAAATTGTCCAACACAATCACATTGGTGAAGCCTGGGCTTGTGCGCCTCAGGTGCTCCTGGACCAATTGGATAAATGATAGAAAGGTCCTGCTGTTATGCAAACCCAATATCATTTGGTAGAGCTCAACCCCCTTTGGACCAAGGAGAGCCACCATTGAGTAGACTGTGGTGCGGACTGCAGCACGCCAAGCCATCCCATCATTGGAGCCTTTGGGGACATACCCATTGTACATTGACAAGGCAAATGCCAATTTGTCAATTTAGTAGAATTTGACTGTCCCCTTTTCATTGAGGGCAGTGTACTCCTCTGCATATTTTTTCTAGGTCTTGACATTGGAGGGACTATTACAATTATGGGAGGATACCCCAAGCTTTTTCCAAGAAATGCACATTCCCTTGAGCAGATGGTAGTAAAAGAAAATCAAGGCCTCAACCCCAAAAGTAGATTTTATCATGGCCTGTATATTTGCCAGTTCAAGATGGCAGTCCCGGGTTATCCACTGGCAGATTGCCCATTTGTGCTCCTTGGTGAGCATAGTGGAAACGCGCAAGGATTTTTCCACAGCAAGGACTCAGCCATTATTGATGAAAATGTTGAATGTATTTGAGGAGTACTTGGGATCCACCACAACAAGAGCCATAGCCGCCTTTTAATCACCAGATTCATGCATTAGCTTAAGCAGGATGATCTGTTTGATATTGGGGATGCGCTTCTGGGCAGGCATTTTGGCAGTGGGGATTGACTCGTTGGCATTGGGCACAACACAGGGCATTGGCACCTTGGTGTAGAAGGATGCAACCTTTTTGAGCACTAGCTGTCCCTCCTCAGTTCTGAAGAACTCAGGCTCCTTGTCCTTTTCCTGATTGACATCACTGACGTAGGGCTTGTAGCTAGTATCAAGTACAGGCTTCACCTTCTCCAGCATGGCTGACGGAACCAACTCTTGCCGTTACACAACTTCAAACACATATGAAGTAAGTTCTACCTCCTTATTTCTAACTTTCTTGGTGAAGGTAACCTTGGTGGGCTTCCAGGTCAGCTTGGGGACCCAAGGGAAGATGCTCTGCACCCTAGCAGCTTGTGCTCCTTTAACCAGCTGTGTCAGTGCAGCGTTACTATAGAACTCTCCTCTCCTGTCTCCTTCCTGAGTAGGCCTTTGTGTTGCACTAACTCTGTTCTTTGACCTGCGGGGGTGACCACAACTGCGGCGCACAACAGGTGCAATGGTACTCTGTTGCTGTGTTCCTTCCATTTTACAATTTAATAAAATATTAAATAAAATTCAATTAATTTACTCCCTAATTTTAATTTTTGCTTTTATCTGAATATGGATATTTAATTAATATTCCCCCCCAATATCACAATTATAGATTTTTTGTTTCTTAATTAGTTGTTTTTGGTTTTACAACACCCATTTTAGAATACTCAAAAGAATCCACCCATTTTCCCAGATTTTACTGCCAAATTCAACCACCCAACACAATATTTTTAAATTTTGTGTTTCAGATTATGTGCCCTATTTTAGATACCTTGGTATCATTCTTGATTACAATCCATTTTACACAACATTTGAGTGATTTTGTTTACATAGTGATTTGCTATTGTGTTTTGTTTTTGGATTAAGTTTTGACACACTGCGCTTGGGCGTATTTTGTCACCAATTCACATAGTAAACATATGTATACCAAAAGTCAACTCACACCATTTTTTTGTGAATCCATATATTTTGGATTATATTTTAAATGGTTTTGCTTTGCGCGTGAGCACTTCTTTGCTGTGTTGACCCATTTTGCCCATTAACTCCACAAAACCCTGTTAACAGAGTGTATATTTTAACCTGAGAGTTGGATTTTGTTTAAATCTGAAATCATTTTGTTTAAATCTGAAGAATTTTTGCTTGTCACCATAGCTTTTAAAACTACTGTAATATGACTGATTCATATTATGAGACTAATGTGAAGATCCACAAGGAAGTGGCTTTGCAGGCAAGGGTTGATTTGGCTTCAAATAAAGACGCAACACTGAAAGTTGATAGTGTGTTGTGGTTTTGAGACAGATATAGGCCTAGTAGGGAATATTGGCTACTAGGGAAGATAATGCCTACCTAGTATGTAACAAAGGACTACTATAGTAAAATGATGAACCAGCCCAGCAGGGAACTTTGGCTGCTAGGGGCTGGTTAGTTGTTCTCATCCTGCAGGGAATGATGGCTGCTAGGAGTGAGGAATGTGATAGCCCAGCAGTAAACTTTGGCTGCTAAGGATGGGGGAGTGGACCACTCTGGTGGGTAACAGGGGCTACCAGGGATGGTGAATGATGTGACCCTGGTGGGTAGCATGGGCTTTCAGGGAAGAGAGAAACTAAGATAGCTCTACGTGCCCTTGTGCGCTTATAGGAGGTCTGTGAGTAAGCACCTTACCTAACAGACTGGTAGGGTTTCCTTGTCTGTGTTTCCTTGGGGGCTTTATGGAGGTCCTAAAGCTTTCATTGGGGGCATGGATATGCTCAGAGGTGTTACCATGTTGGTTGCTCAGGGAAGCAGCTGCTTAACTTGGTATTATCAGGCCTCTGGGAAGTAAAGTTGATTACTTTGCAACTGAAAGCTCAGACTTAATCACCTGAGTAAGTAAAGACAACTGCACAGACATGAGTATTGTCTGTGGTTGAATGGTCTAAGTGTAGGACACTTGCAAGGGCCCAGTCAAACGCCAGTAGCCTTGTAGACTTATTTTTAGGAATGACAATTTAGATGCTCCTAAATCTCAAAATACAAAACCAGAGTTGAACCCTGGACAAAGCCCTTTGCAGACTGCCAGACCCATATGCTGGGAACTCAATAACCTACTACTGATTGATAAAGTTGTTTCCAGCCCTCCAGGACCCAAACCTTTAGCAGTCACGCAGGATTCTGGAAGCAAACTGCCAGTGCAAGATGCCAGGAATTTCCCCAAGGCGCCAACACCTGACACCAGCGGGTTGCTTGGTAAAATGCACAAGTTTCTCAATGAGAGTTATTCCAAACTCCCCTAAAGCCCAGGAGGAGGCACTAAACCTGAAGAGGCACCCAATACCCAAATTGACAAACAGAAGGATTTGAAGTCTTCTCATCCTGAAGCGGCCAGTGGCAAACCGCCAGTGCCGAGCGCCACACTGCCATCTGAGACCCCTAATGCCAAACTGCCTGAGCCCAGAAACCCTGACCAGGAAGTGAAGCCTGGCAGTTTAGTATAAATACCTGCCAGGCCAAGACCAAAATCCCATTGTCATTCTTAAATAAAGGTTATGAGATATCAGTTTCCCCAATTCTTGCCGTATTTTATCCTTGTAATCTGCCAGTTCACTTGAAGATCATCCAGTCCACCTGCCAACCCGCCAGTTATGTACCGCCTGCCAGGTGTCCCCTTTGGTCCCATCCACTTCACGGAGTATCCCCTAAAGCCTGAGTACAGAGACTATACCAACAACATACTAGCCTGGGATTCCTTGGCCAGAACTACAGAGTTAAGCAGTTACAACCGAGAAGGCCCTTGGTATGTTACCAAGCCCCACCTGTTCAGAGATAAATACAACTTCCTTCCTGCTTACCAAATATACATTAAACCACCTGTCACTGCCAAACCAATGCCTGCCTCCGCTGCCAAGCTCCCACTGGACCATACCAACAAGCTTTTTGGAATTATATATATTACTCTCACAGAAGTAATAGATACTATTGTCCCTGCCGCCGGCCTGTGGTTGTGGGTGGGCAAGTCAATGTCCTACCTCATTAAGTTAGAACCAATTCTTTGGTGGGCCCTGCTCACCCAGTCTGCAACCCGCCAGTTCCCAAGTGCTAGCAAGCCGGCAGATTGGGGTTGGTTCCCTGACACTTATTTCCTGAGTCTGAGGTATTAGTAACAGGGACTGACAATGGAACCACAGTGGTTCATAGTGTAAGATCAACAGTGAAGACTAGTAGGAGTGACTGTATGATCACAGTGAAGACTAGTTGAGGGACTGGAAGATCATGATGAGAATTGGAACCAAGATGAAACATATTGCAGTTAGAACCTAGGTGGTTCATAATATGGACTAGCTGATGGATGAGGAAGAGATAGCTGAAGTGCTAGAAGATCATGGTGAAGGACTAGCTGAAGGACCAGAAGATCTGGTGCAGGACTAGCTGAGGAACTAGAGATTGGCTGAGAAGGACTAGCTGGAATCAATACATGAGCTAGGATGCTTGTTTTGGATTTTTGAAAGAGAAAATGATAAGAAAAAGCAGTTAAAGAATTAATTAAGGCTGCCAAAAGATGTAGTAAAAGATTAAGTTAATTATCATATAATTAAAAAGAAAGGAAAGAAGAAATAATTTACAGTGTTTGAACTGTAAGTTTATTAAGAGTTGATTGAGTATGTGGAAGCTGAAAGAAACCGGAAACAGGACAGAGAAACTGTGAGAACAAAGGTCGGAATTTTGCCAAAATGATTGTGAGAAGTGGAAAGCAAGCAACAGGCAAGTTTGAAGTGCTGAAATGTTTGGAAAATGCAGAGAAACTTGGGGAAACATTGAAGAATTGAGGGTTCAAAAATTCCTTAAGTAAAACATAGGCAAAAGCACTCAAGTTTTGCCGGAGAAATGTGATGGGAATCACGGCAAACCCGTTTGAAATGTGGAGCAGTTGTTTATCCAGAGCAAGACAGTGCCAGGTTTGAACCACAATCAAGAGTAAGTCATTCAGGTGAAATTTTTGGCAAAACCATTGAATCCAATAGTTTGATTGGCTGCAGGTTGAAGCCTGTTTGATCAGTGTTTTAAGGGCTTTAACTGAAGAGCTAAAGCCTAAAAATGAGGGAATTGAGCAGAAAACTTGGTGTTTTCATTGGCTGAAGTAAGTTATAAAGTTTAATATATTGTATAGTAAACAAAAAACTGGATAGTTTAAGCTTTGAAAAGTCAAGAGTTCTGAGAGGAAATCAGGACTGAAACAAGGAGCTATAAAAGGGGAAGCTATCTGAAGCTTTTCAGGGACTTACACAGTGTATTTCAAAGGCCACAAGGACTACAGAAGGAGCTGAAGATCAAGATAAAAGTGCAGAAGCCCAAGATAGAGGAGCTGAAGCTGGAGATAAAGAGTTGCAGCTGAAGCAAAGTGCAGGAGCCCAAGACTCAAGAGCAAGAGTCCAAGACCAAGGAGAAGGAGCCCAAGTCCAAGTACAAGGAGTCCATGATATTGTTGGAGGATCCAAGGTATTGGCAACACCCTATTGTTTCTCAGACCCCCAGGAAATATACCAGAAGGTTTCTAAGGGAATCTTCCTTCTGACTGTGAATAAAAGCCTATTTGACCCCTGCCCAAAGTTCTAAGTAGTACAGATAAGCCCCATGAGTGAATTGCCCCACATTGTTTATTCTGGCCAAGGGGAAGAAGATACCTATTGTCAAAGTTAAAGAAGGTTTTCCACTAGTAAGACCTCTCAGGAAGAATGTGAGAGGTTAACTAGACACCTTGGAATGACAGATAGGGGATGGGAGTTCATTGGGAATGAGTTGACTAGGTTGTTGAAAGACTGGTACAGTTCCACAGAAGGTCTAGTAGCAGCTGAAGTACAGGTGAATGATGAGAATTCCCGCCTATTAATAGGAAAAGTATTGGAAGAGTTTGCATTGATGCAGGCTCAGTCTAAACTTCTAGCAAGCCACCTCCCTCTACTAGGAAATGACAACTCCTCCAAGCTGTTCCCTGGCTTTGACCCAGGACACACAATGGGGACTGGTGACCAGGAACCCCCCAACTAGGTGTCTTAAACCAATTGATTAACTACAAAAGTTAATTAATACCCTTGAATATGATTAATGAGGATTTAATCATAGGGCCAAAATGGACTTGACTGTGTCAAGTAAAGACTTGTTGACTTCAAACAAATCAATCAACTGAAAAGGTTAGTTAATATATATTGGGGAGTATTATTAATGAGGGTTTAAATATATTGTTTAATTGCCTTGACTGATTCAAGAAGCTTGGTTAAGTTTAACCAGAATTAACCCCCCAAATTATGGTTTAAAAGCGTTGTAATGGGGTTTAAATGCAAAAAATCAGTTAATTCAAAAAATGGCTAAATGTAGACAATAGTTTTTAGTCATTTAGGATTGATCAGCTGGTTCCCAGTTGGAACAATGATATCTTGGATCAGGAGTACATATATTCCACAGGGTTTTGGCACCAGAAGTTTGTAATGCTTCAAGCCAAAACAATATATTTCTATGGAACAAATCAGGTGATTCTGGATGTATTAGGGTACATTCTTATAGGTTAAGAGTGTGAAGATCTTTTTGGTAAAGGTCCTGATTGAATGACGCCATTGTTTCATAGATTCCATGATAGGATCTAGTGTGATTCCTGAACTGGAGGAGCTTTCAGCCAATTTTACCCTGATTGGTATATAATGGAAACATGATAATAATTAATGAAGATGTTTATATTTGTGACTATGCTTGATTTTCCCTCATTTGTTTTTTATGCTTTATGTTTTGGCTTTTAACTGAATGAAGACTACCATGGAATGAAAGCAATGATCTGCAGCTAAGACTATGGGAAGTGAAAAGTGTGAAGGTGATAACAAGATGGCAACAAGATTAATGCCAAGATTGCTTGCCTGAAATCTGAGCTCATTGAAGCACACATAAAGGGTTCCCTGTCAAACTGTAAAAGATTGTGACTGGGATGAAGAAGAAGAAAGCACAAATTTCCTAGATCCTCTACAAACACTTCCAAGTTGGGGATAAGATCTGGGTTGTTAATCATAACATGCACAAATTGGAACCAGGGTTACAGGACCAGGAATCTTCATGGAGGTCAAACCAAACAACACTTACCTTTTCAAAGAAATTGGCACTTGTACAGAACTCAAGTGTATGTACCATGACCAACTCTGCCTGTGCAAAGCAAGAGCAGCACAATGTAACTCTAAGCTCTCTGTGACCAATGTAAAACTGGATCAATAACAAGCCCAAATCCCCGACATTCTCAAGAAAATCCCTAAGGTCTCACCTTCCAGCCCTCCAGGGGGAGATGTTGCAACATTTTCAATTAATCCCTCTTTGGAAAGAAATTCCCTGAGCAACTCTCCAAATTATTCCTGACTAATTATTAAGTCAGTGACACCCTTATTATTCATCCATCTATTACAAGGATTAAACATTTTGAGACCTAAATCAAACAATTACTTGGATAAGCCCCATTATTACTATGACGTACATGGACAGTATGTGGCTTCTTGTGATACTATATGTTGTGAATGCTATAAGGTCTGAAGGTTTGGGGTAGGTGGCTGTAAACTAAAGCCTTTAAACCAAGGATGTTTATATTTGTCAAATATAAAAAGGTAACAAGGTTTACAATAACAACTGCACTAAGGCTCTTAAGAGCTTATATGAAGTGAAATGAGGACTAAGGCAATTTATTAACCCTAAGAAAATAAAATAGAGACCAGTCTTAATGACTGATCATTTAGTTAAAAAGTCAATTTCTAAGTCTGGGAAATGGTCTGCACTGACAGGAGGATTGAAGCTATCAACAACTAAATTATGAGCACAAATATAAAGTTTGCCTAACTGATGAAGAACTAAATCAAAAGGAATCATGAAAACTAAAATGGAGCTAAGAATAAAATTTGAAAGGAAAACGCAAGCCACAAAACCTAACAAGTACCTTTTTGGGGTGCAAGTCAAACAATCTCATCTTATTGTTGAGACTGGCAAAACTAAGCCTTTTATTGTGCTTTGTTTGTAAAAATGCAAGAATTGAGGTGGAAAGTTCAACATTTTTGGTTATGAAAACTTTCAGAAATTAGTGGCTGGAAGAGTCAGAAATTGTGGGATTTAACTTAGATCAGATAAACTAGGTAAAGGGGGACTGGGAGGAGAAGAAGATAGTTACAGAGTTGCTTGGTGGTTTGAGATAGGGCAAGAGAGCAAGCAAAAATTAGAAAAACAGGCTCCAAGACTGCTGGCGTAAGCCAAAGTAAAAGCAAAAGGTAAGCGAGTTTGAACTGGATAAAACTAACCCAAGCGGTAAGTTCTGGGTTTGAAAATTGTTTGAAATAAAGGTGAGCCTTGGATAATTGGAACTAACTGTTAAATAGATAGGATTTGCCCACTGAATAAGGGAAAAGAAAGAAAAATTCAGGGAAGCAAAAAATAATAGAAAATAATCAAGATAGAGAGCCAAAAGAATAAAGTTGGTGTCCAAGAAAAGAATACTAGCAGCAAGCAAGATAAAAGAGAATCCTGACAAATGCCGCCATTCATCATGTTTTGGTTTTGCCTTTGATGGGTTATTTTGAGGACAAATATCTCTCTTTTGCTTTTGCCCCTCAAAATGAGTCTATATCCAAACTGGGAAATACAATTATTTGGTTTCCTGACTCTGCACAACTCACTTGACCCACTCATGCTTGTGGCATGTGATCCTACTCTCCTGGTATTGTTTTGTGGTATCAGAAACCACTATATATTACATTTCCTATTCACCAATAAAAATTAAGTTCTATTCACATTTTTTATTTGTGTCTTCAAGTACTTCAGCGCCTCTCTCTAGCCACAACTAGTAGAGATTATTTATCCAGGGCCACAGCGTAATCACATAGCCTTCCCTGCCATCTAACCAATACTTAGTATGAATCCAATCTTAAGGTTAGGATTCCCCGTTGTTTGTCTGTGCCGCGCCTCAGAACACAACACTATATAATGCCCAAAACTCACATCAATAAAGTATCATCCTCTTCTTAATTCTCCTCTTTATTCTGTTTATTATACTTCTCAGAAGTATATTGTCAAAACCGCAGGCTCAACCCGCCAGCAAGGTTCCAACCAAGCGGATTTGTGATCCACAATCTGAGTATCTGGTCAGTTGAAGCCAGACTAGGAAGTCAACTCAAATTGCCAAATACAACAACATAAACAGATGATGATCCTTTATGGTGGATACCTCGTTTTGGTGCTTGACTCATTATCAGGATCAAGCCATCCCTTTCTTTCATCCAGCTGTTTGATCACCAATCATGTTCATGTTATCCTTGATTCACATGAACTATATAATCATTATCTCAAAATAAAGGTTATTATATATCTTCTAAATATTTTTCCCTGTGTAACTCAGCTAAAACAGCACAGTTATGACATTGGTAGCACAGGTAGGTTCTTCATCCTACCTTATCATGAAAAATTCCGCCTGTTGACCGCACACGCTGCGGCCAACAAATCCTTGACAGAATTATGTCTGGCCTCCCACCTGGCTGGACCCCGTATACTCCTGGTACCAAGATACCTGATGGCTTTGTCCTGTACCAGAATACAGTGATTCTACTACCTGCCTTCAACGCCATGTCTGCACAAGGGTTCTTCCAAGCTACCCCCGCTATGCCTTGTCCAACTGATAAAACCACCATGCCCGCCTACATAGCTCAAAGACTACGGAGCACTGCCTTGGACCCTTTTGCCAGGGCCAACAACAACAACGCCACCACATGGATTCAGTCCACCCAGAGCAAGCTGGCTCAGATGGAATGCCCACAGCGGTTTTGGATTGCAGAAATTTCCATTTGCCTGACCCATGACGCTGGCACCTGGTGCAACAAGTGGCATGAAGAGCACATCAACAAAAACTGGGATACCTTTAAGCAAGACTTCCTGGCAAGATTTGTGCTTAAGGATACAGCGCTCATGATCATACACCAAGTAAAGAACCTAACCCAGACATGCACTGTTAAGGAAATCACCCACGCCTATAAGGAACTCCAGCTTTGTGCACCATCCAACATGGCCTTTGACACCCCAGCCACACACCTCATGTACTACAACACTCTTAAGTTGCATGTGATGAGGCATGTAAACCTGGATCAGGTGACCAACCTGCAAATCTTGTACCATGAAGCAGAGAAAGCAGAGCAAACATCCAACGCACTGCATAAGGCACAAACTGGGAAACAAGAAAGACCCAAGGATTCCCATCCAGGCAGGCGCTCCTCTCAACGTCCTCCTGGAGGCAATGGGAACAACGCCAACCACAAACCCAGAGTTTCAAAAGGACAGGGAAATGTAAACAATGGCCAGTTGAACCAGACCCAATTCCGTGTCACCACCATGCAAGGTAACCAAAATGAGGAAAAAGCCCAGGGAGAGCACTAAGCAAGCCAAGCTCTCCCCACGCAACTCCTGACTTGCCCAATGATGAGTACCAACCCAAGGACGTGGACCAATGCCCAATGATCCAGGTGCCCTCAGAGGACCTGGTACTGTACACCATTGCCAGACATCCCAATAAATTGATGTCCCATCATTTCCGCTTTCACAGTTACACAGGCTCAGCACTCCTGGATTCAGGCGCAGATTGAACCCTGGTCAGCAGTAGCTTTGTGGATAAGTTAGAGCTGGCCACTAATCTTTTGCAGATTAAAAATGTGGTCCTGGCTGACAAACACCACATTGCTGTGACAAAGGAAACTGCCCCCTTCTCCGTCATGCTTGAGAACCTCCACTCCACCATTCAAGGTCCTGCCATTGACTTTCCCAAATTTTATATTGTACTGGGACTAGACTGGTTACGGAAAAACAATCCTCACATAGACTGGGCAACCTCAGTGTTGACCATCAAGCGTGAAGGTGTCAATCACCAGATCTACCCTGACTCCGTGGACCAATTTCTATGCAACCACGTCTTTGTACGTATCACAGAGACCCAGGACAAGAAGAAAAACCTGAAGGCAATTGACTAGGACTCCTATCAATACAAAATCATACACTTAAAAGATCACCAGGATACCTCCACGCCTCAGGACTGCAACATTGTGGCCCACCATCCAGAAATCTTCAAGGAAGTGCTACCCGGGCTGCCCCCTGAAAAGCATATTCAGCATTCCATCCAACTCAAGGAGGCTGTACCCAAGGCGCGCCCTATTTAAAGGCTGACCCCAAATGAAGATGACGCCTTACGCGCCTACCTTAAGGAGGCATTGGAAAAAGGACTTATCCGTCCCTCACAGTCTCCCTTTGGGGCCGCCGTGTTCTTTGTGGCTAAGAAGGACAGTACCTTACGCCTGGTCACAGACTACTGCGCCCTAAACAAAGTTACTGTTAAGAATTTTTTCCCACTACCACTGATTGACGACCTCTTTGATGCCTTGGGAGGAGCCACAGTCTTCTCCAGATTGATCTGACAGCAGGCTACAACCAGATTTGCATTAAGGAGGAAGACATCCCCAAAATAGCCTTCCACACTAAATACGGCTCCTAAAAATGTGTGGTGATCAACTTTGGAATGACTGATGCCCTGTCCACCTTTGTAACCTTCATGAACAAAGTATTTGCGCTCCACATAGGCAAGCACGCCCTAGTGTACCTGGACAACATTATTGTCTACAGCCCCTTGGTGAGTCAACATCAAAAAACCTAGAGGCAGTCTTTGCTACCTTGGCACAACATAAACTATTGGCCAAACCCTCCAAGTACCAGTTCTTCTGTGAGCAACTACCCTTCTTGGGACATATAGTCTCAAAGGATGGCATCAAACCCAACAGTCAGAAGATCCAGGCCATCTTCAAAATGCTGCCGCCCAAAGACAAGTCAGAACTCTGCACATTCTTAGGAATGGTTGCCTATGTATGTTGTTTTATACCTGACTGTGGTGTTCTGACTGCACCCCTGTCCACCAAAACTGGCGTCAAGTCCAAGTTTGTGTGGACCCCCCAATGTGACCTCTGTTTTAGATGCCTCAAGGAGAAACTCACAACAGCTCCCATCCTACAATACCCCAAACATGACGGGGAATACCAAATGGAAACCGACGCTTCAGATGCATCCATTGGGGGAGTACTACAAATCAAAAATAATGATGGTGACTTCCTTCCTGTAGCCTACAAATTGCCAAACTGACAGATGGCAAGTTCTGATACCCTATCCACAACAAAGAACTGTTGGATATTGTACACTGCCTAGTCAAATGGCGCTGTTACCTAGAACAGTAGGAAGAATTCACAGCATTAACCAACTACAAGTTGCTCATCTATTTCAAGACATAAGCAAATATGTTGTGTTGCCAAGCTTTCTGGATGGAGCTATTGGAGAGGTTTAACATGCTCATCCAGTACAAACCTGGGGCCGAGCTTGCCATGGCAGACGCCCTGTCCCACCTGTATGTCTGTGCTTCAAGAGGAGAGAATGGACTCAACCCAGACTGGCTCCTCCTAGTACTACAAACAAAGGACAAAGGTTTCCCCTCTGGCACAACTGATATAACAAAGGAAACAGTCATCAAAAATGAACACCTCTTTGCTGATGTAT
The DNA here is from genome assembly GCA_014839935.2 of Entomophthora muscae. Classification (NCBI taxonomy): domain Eukaryota; kingdom Fungi; phylum Entomophthoromycota; class Entomophthoromycetes; order Entomophthorales; family Entomophthoraceae; genus Entomophthora; species Entomophthora muscae. The sequence goes on along the minus strand of QTSX02006053.1, from coordinate 25,601 downwards.
ATGGGACCCTAAACAGAAATATGACTGATGGCACGACCATTCCCTACATTCCCACACATCAGCAAGTTGACACCATCCTACGCTATCACAGAGACCTGGGACATACCAAGAGCCAAAACCTATATGAGTTCCTTAAACATAAGGCCTGGTGGAAAAACTTATATTGCAATGTTCAAGAAGTTCTAGACTAATGTGAGGTATGCAAAAAGTTTGCCAAAAGCAAAACCCTGCCAAAGTCAGTACTTCCCATCTGCACACAACTAAAATTCAAAGTATGGGCTCTTGATATTGTTGGCCCCATGCCAGGAAAGCACAATGACAAGAAATACATCATCACTGCCATTGACTTTGCCACAAGATGGCCAGTTTCCCAAGCAGTGAAAGCACACACGGGCAATGACGTACGACAATTTATGGGAAGAAGATAATCAGCAAGTTCGGAAAGCCAGAACTCCTGATAACCAATGGAGGCAAAGAATTGACCTCTGAAGACACCAATGTATACCTCACCAAAAATGGGGTCAAACACACTGTGACAACACCATACCACCCACAGGCCAATGGACGCGTAGAGCGGCTTAATAGTAGCCTTGTGCAAGCCTTAGCCAAACTCACTGCCAGGAGACCCAAAGACTGATATAAGCAGCTACTGACTGCACTACTTGTGTGTCAAACCCAAGTGAACAGATCCGCCAGAAAAAGCCTGTTTGAACTGGTATACAGCACACAGCCAAATATCATTCAAGCATTGACAGGACCTAAACTGGAAATTCCAAGTGAAGTCCCTCCACACCCAGACCCTCAAGTGATAGAGGCTAACAGCGAGCAAACAGCAAAGGAGAATGAGCATCTGCAAAAAACATTTGTCCCCATCCGCAATAGACATGAAGTTTGGGACAAAGTTTGGGTCACAAATGTTGACAAGAGCAAGCTACAACCCAAGAAAGTGGGGCCAGCAATCATTCTGAAGGTAAACGACAATAACACTTACCTTGTGCAAGGGCTTGGAAAATGTAAGCAAGACAAGACCCTACACCATGATTGCCTATGACCCTGCAAAGCAATACAGAAACAACAAGAAACTGCCCTGCCCGCCACAGAACAGCAACTAGTTCAATACAGTGCCTGGGCTCCTGACAACCTGCCCCCAGAGGAGGCCGACCTTCAGTTAGGGGGGGGTGTCAAGACCGCAGGCTCAACCCGCCAGCAAGGTTCCAACCAAGCGGATTTGTGATCCACAATCTGAGTATCTGGTCAGTTGAAGCCAGACTAGGAAGTCAATTTGCATTACCAAATCCAACACATGAACAGATGATGATCCCTTATGGTGGATACCTCGTTTTGGCGCTTGACTCATTATTAGGATCAAGCCACCCCCTTCTTCCATCCAGCTGTTTGATCACCAATCATGTTCATGTTATCCTTGATTCACATGAACTATATAATCATTATCTCACAATAAAGATTATTATCTATCTTCTAAATATTTTCCCCCATGTAACTCTGCTAAAACAGCACAGCTACGGCATCCAGTTAAAGGCTTAATAGCAAGATGGTTTTATTGGTTAAAGGGGGAAAGTTATGGATACATTGCTCTAATGGCTTTGAAAGTTTTAAAGGGTTAGTTTGCCACTTGCGAATCTTAACTTTTCAATTGATAAGTTACTTTACCAAGGGCTTTGCAAGTTCCTCTCGTTGATATAAATGTTAATTTAAATCTCACTTTTCAAATCAATCAAAATTATAAGCCTTTGCTATAGTTATCTCCTGCATACTTGCACGATAAGCTGGTTTAGAAGTTTGATAGTGTTTTTATAATTCTGTTTATTTGAATAGCTATTGAAGTAGCGAGTCTTTTACTTCTTTTTGGTAGGGCGTAGTGTAGCTCGAGCATTCTTGAGATCAACAGCCTGGTCCTTGGGAGATCGGTCCTTTGACATTGAGCGACTGTTGGGCTTCAGAGGGATACGTTTATCGCTTTTTTCTTTAACTGGGCCGGTAGCTGAAGGGGTATTGTTTCCCCGAGAAGTTTGCTTTTTACGTGAGTGAGCATCCTTGCTTGTCTTGGGGACGTGTGGATGGGATACTTGGACTGGCATGTGAGTGGGGTATTTGGATGCCATGTATCCACCAAGTGAGTTCTCAAAGCTCGCGTCAGTTTTCAGTTTGTATCCCATGGTTTCGAGAATGGCCAAGGTATCGGGGCCATAGGGGGAGGTAACCCAAGACTTGTCGTGTGCACGGCGGTGGACACCGTCGCCTACCTTGGCTGATCTAACCATGAGTTCATCTTGGGTGGTGCGGTAAGCAAAGTCCAAGTGGGTGATGGAGTTTCCTTCAGCGTAGCGGCGGCTAGTTTCCAGGAAGATTTGTGTGCCATTTGCGAGTTTAAAGTATAGAGCGTGTCTGTTTGAGGCAAGGTTTTCAATCTCAGTGGTGATGCTGACATGAGGTTCCAAGAGTTCGTATTCGTCGGTAGAGTTTTTTAGTTTTTGGAGGGTTCGATACTTGTTCATACGGTCAATGTAGTTGGAGATGGGGCCTTCAGTTGTGTAGATGAATTTGTCAAAGTAGGAGATTCTAAAGTCTACAACATCTGTGGTTTGATCCCCATCAAAGGCGAACGATATCGGGAGATATGTTGGTGTTCTTGGCCACCTTGCCGAAGGACGTGAAGAATCCCATGCCGTGGAGAAGCTCATGCGAAATGACATCAAGGAGGCTGTACTGGTGTTTGCTTTGCTGATCTTTACCGTTAAGGACAAACATATCAACATTGGGATTGATGTCCAAGATGATGTCAGGGCTATCCTTAATATTTCTTCTATTCACTTGCTTAAAAAGGGCTCGAGGCATCTGATAGGACATGGAGCCCTCTGCCTTCGTAATTAGTTCTGCAGTGCCCAAGCCCAGCGAGCTGTCATTATCCCAGAGCCCTTCTTCCGATTTCTTGAGATATGTAGCCTTAACAACTACTTGCTTCGAAAGAACAAGGACATTTTCAATGAAGCCAGTTGCGGCCTTGATGCTGTCTTCCACCTCGTTACAACGGCGCTCATCTGTATCACAGGCTAGAATAACCTTAAAGCTATTCCCTCTAGAACCAAAGCTACGCACCTTTTCCTTGATGACTGAGCTTACAACCAAACCAAGCAGAAGACTTGCCCGCATTCCAGACTCCAATCAACCTCCCAACCTTTTTAAATCATTTCTTGATCCAAACCTACAACCTGTAACCCAATCATAATGTTTGGATTCCAATTCCTAAATACCCGTACTCTCTTCAAAGGACCATCCTTTACACCGCCGCTCTTTAACTTTAATTAAGCTAGTTTTAAAAAAAATCCCCCTGTTCTCTTCACAAGTCCAGCACTCGACTTCCAATCCATCTATATTATCCAATCACATCGTAGCCAATAAATTTATTATTCAAATCCCACTTTAGATAACATGGCAAGTACGCTCATCTTTCTTCTCCAACTGCATCTTGGAGCAGAAGCAATTCAATTTCAACTTTATTTGGGAACAAAATGAGAATAATCCGGATCTTGGGAACCCACTCGATATTCAAGCCAACAAGCAACACAATAATTCATCATAAAATCTACTTCAAACCAATCTCAAATAACTCCGCTACCACAGCAGGAACTTTCCATAGGATTCGCCAGCGATATCGCTAGGGTTGCAGCGAATTTGGTCTGATGGTTGATAATATAAATTAGGAGGATGGACCTCCAAGGACAGATATAAAATTTAGTCTAATATATTTTATTGGAGTTTTAGGCTGGGCTTACTGTCACCAATTTAATAAACTTTTTTAAAAGGGCGTTCTTAAAAATCAATTTAAAATTGTATTTATTTAAAATAAATTTTCACATCCAAATATAAATATAAAACAGAAATTTAAATAAGTGGAATATAACTAAGTTTAGCAAAGCTAGAGATAATAGTTTTAAATTTAAATACTTGATCCTATAAATTTTATAAAAATATAGAGCTGATCTGTAGTTTTAAAATGTGCTATTGAATATTAATAATGGCTTATTATTTGCAGAAATATGTTAGTTTAACAAGAGTGTACTGGTCAGCAGACTGTCAAAAGCAAACAAATCATTCACATTGTTCATGATTAGTTTCCTTTTAGACAGTCTGCCTAAATCTGACCCCAAGTCTCTTTCTTGGAATGTTCTTTTTAAAAAGTTTAATTATTGATTTTAATAAATAAATAAATATTTGGCTACAGATAATGCTTTTATCAGTTATGGTTTGGTAAAAGGAAAGGTGTTTCAAGTGGGCTGCCAAAAGGCTAAAGCTGTGCTACACTCAGCTTTAGCCTTTTACAGCAGCCTGCTGATATGAGTTTCTGGATCCTAGCTGAAAACAATGCTGTTTAGTTTATAAATTATTCTGTGAAGAATTGTTGACCAGGGATTGTGGAAAGCTTAATTCATTAGGTGGCCATTGATAATTAACCAGGGCCAATCAATTACCCTTTTGGAAATGAGTGCCAACTTATCACATAATTAAATGCATGATAAGCAGGCCATGGAGTTGTTGCTAAGGATTAATTGTGCCATGCCGCCGCCACTCTAAATAACAAGCGCCATAGCACCAGCATTAGTTATTCTTGGCGCCAGAGCGCCGCAATAAATTACATCAAGCGCTGAGGCGCCAGCTTCAAAAGGAAATAACGCCAAGGTGCCAGAATTGATTTGATTGACCTATTTGACTCACGTTTAGAACCAGATATGGAAGTGATTGCTTACCTTAAAATGGATCACTAATTAATGTGCTAGCAGAGGGTGTCTTTGTGCTAGACATTGTAGGATTGTACACTAAAATAGAAGGTTGTTCCCTCTTCTGCCAACCCAGCCAAGACTCTACAGTGTGCTGGAATGTCCTAGAAGACATTGCCAGTGACTGGTGATTAGTAATATGAGAACACCCCTATATAAGGCGTTGGCAGTAGACGCCCAGGAGACAGTTTTTCCTACTTGTATAGGATCCAATAAAAACATTCATTACAATTAAGTTGGTCAATGTCTTCTGAATCTTCAAATTCCAAGGCATACAGTGAGCGTGTGCCCCTGTCTACTAATTCTCCTGTTGAATATGCTGGTGTGTGCCCATTTTCAACATATGCTAAATTTAAATCTTTGCTATATTATAATAGTTGTTAAAAGGCTTATTTAATAATATGGTATAATTTATGAATGATTTTTAAAAAATAGTAGCCTTAGCTATATTTTTCAAATTTCATCTGAGAAAGGTACCTGGCAGCCTTTCCAAGTTTCTTTATTAAACCTTTTGAAAAGTATGATCTTATGTTTTTACATATGTCATAATATCTTCAATTACTCCCTCTTGGGGAAGTAATTCCCTGAGTGACTCTCTAAATGATTCCCCAACTAATCATTAAGTCAGTGGCACTCTTATCATTTGCCCATTTATTACAGGGATCAAACATTTTGAGTCCTAAGCAGAAGACTACTTGGACAAGCCTCATGACTGCCATGACGTACATGGACAATATGTGGCTTCTCATGATACTATATAATACTCCAAACTCATATCTAATAAATTATAATTCTCTTCTTAATTTTCCCCTTTATCTTGATTATTATACTTCCCATAAGTATATACTTGAAAGTGATAGTACATTAGGTTATTCACATCTATACAACTTAAAGGAAAAATTCCCCAAAAGAAAAAACCCAGCAGATGCTTTCTCCACTGACTGGAGAAGATATGAAGAAGGTCAAGATATCCCCATGGGAAACACTGCCTTCAACAATATCTGTATATTCACTAACCAATACAACTTCTTTAGCACGCAACAACAAGTCCTGAACCCACCTCCAGTCCAGGTCATATCTGAAATATCCAACATTGTATTTCAACACCTCCGCTCAGCAGAAATTGGGACAATCTCAAGACTACACCATGGCAATGCCAACCTCTGGATTCAAAGTACTCAAAAAATCTCACACAAGTTGGCTATCCTTAAAGAAGCTGGGCAAGTGAAATTGCCTTATGAGTTACTGGGGCTGCCTCCCTGTTTGTGACAACTGGTTTGAACAACACCCCAATCATAATGAAGACTAGGATATGTTCAAGAAGGCCTTCCTGAAAACATTTTCAATAAAGGACTATGAAGTAGTCATATTGAAAGAACTCAGAACCTTCAAGATGATGGGAATCATTGAATAATGTATTATGGTATATGAGGACATACATGACCCAGCCCCCAATATCATCAACTTTGATGAAGCTGGACCACAACTGGACTTCTACAATAGCCTCCCCACACACATCAGACATAAGTTCAACATAATTTGTTGCAAGAACTTCCAATATGTATTCTTGAAAGAAAAACAAGCTGCACAAAAATCTGACAACCTATACACAACAAACAAACAAAAAAAGAAAGTCTCACAGCAAAGAAGGACCCTCACCCTAATAAGCAAAACAACTGAGCCAAAAACACCCATCCTCAAAGCGGGAATTGTACCACTGAAGCAAATCAAATGAGCACTGATAACACCACCAAGGAGGGAAAAGCTCAGGGGAGTGCTTAGGAGAGCCGCTCTCCCCCACTTTGCAAGACTTGTACATGGACCAAGACATGGACTCAATCACCATGATCTAAGTACCCTCCAGCAATCCTCTACTGTTTGCCATCCAATCTGGAAATAAACTCCTTACTTATCCTTTCCGCTTTTGCAGATACCAGGGCACAGCACTATTTGATACTGGAGCAGATCAATCCCCTATTAACGGAAAATTTGCCAACCTTATGAAATTACCAACAGTACAAAGCAGCGTCAGAAGAGCCATCATGGCAGACAACAGAATCACGCCAGTCTCTAGAGAAGTGAAATCCTTCCGCGCCCAAATTGGAGATGTACAAACAACAATTAGCGGTCCTATCATACCAATCCCAGATTACAACGTAATACTAGGTCTAGATTGGATGCGGAAAACCAAACCCCACATTGATTGGGACAGTGCCACTCTCACTATCTAGCACGGCAAAGTACACCCTCATGTATATTCAACTCATCTTGATACACTCATGAGAGACCATGTATTCATGAAGATTACAGAAACAGAAGAGGAAAAAACCCTAGCAAGATCAATAGGAACACTTGCACGTATGATACTATCCAATTTAAAAATGTAGAGACCACATGTGAACAAGACCCAATCTGGTAACAGCTAGTCCTGGAATTCCCTTCTGTTTTTCCAAGAAAAGTTATCAGGACTACCGCCTGACTGGGGTATCCAACATGAGATCAACTTCAAAGGTAGTGTACCAAAAGCACTTCTATCTACGCATAACACCACAAGAAGACAATGCTTTAAAAGCCTATCTAGACAGAGCTCTTGAAAAGGGACTTGTCTGACCTTCTAAATCTCTTTTTGGCACAGCTGTCTTTTTAGTAACAAAGAAAGATGGTGGAATCCACCTAGTCACAGACTACAAAGTGCTCAACAAGTTCATAATTAAGAACAGGTATCCCCTGCCCTGATTAATGACTTTTTTGGCGCCCTGGGGGTCCCAAGTCTTCACAAAAATTGAATTGACAGCAGGTTACCACCAAATCCGTGTTGAACCAGAAGACATATCCAAAACTGTGTTCAGAACTAATTATGGCTTGTTTGAATGTTTTGTCCATAACTTTGGCATGCTGAATGCCCCAAGTACCTTGGTGACCTTTATTAATGAAGTCTTTAGAGATCACATTGGAAAAAGGGCTATTGTCTACCTTGAAAATATAATCATATACAGCCCAACTAAGGAACAGCCCTGGAAAGATGTCAGCCTAGTCTTCCACACTGTTGCAACCAAGTTTCCAGACTTGCCTGCTAATGTATCTTAAAATACACAGGGGGCGCTCAATGAGCCGCCCCTTGACATATCTAATGTTATGGATTAATCTGATGGTAATACCAAATGGCGGGTACTTCATCCTAATTAGGAGCGCTGCCAATTTGACTTACTGATTCCTGCACAAGTTATTCCTCAGCTTCAAACCTTACATGGAACTTCCCACTATGCCACCCCCTTGTGGCCTTGTGGCTTTCCCATATAGTATATTAATCACAATATTCTACAATAAATGATACCTTATTCTTATTATTCTTTCCTTTCTATTGGACTGTTGTCTTCCCCAATCCAAATACTGAATCCTCATTGGTTCAGTTGCAACAACACCCTTCAAGATAACCAGCTCATAGCCAAGCCCTCAAAATTGACTTCTTCTCAGCAGAACTCCCATTTTTAGGAAACATCATCAGCAAGGATGGAATAAAACCAGACCCAGAAAAGATACGAGCCATAACCAATATACCAGCACCACAAAATAAGAGTGAGCTTTTTACATTCTGAGGCATGGTAGCCTATGCTAGAAAATTCATCCCTGACTTGGGCGCCTTGATTTCCACTTTATCTGAGATCACTGGTAAGGTGACAAAATTTGTAAGGACACTGTTGATATACCAACACTTTCAGCAATTAAAAGACAGTATGGCCACTGCTCCTATTTTGCAACATCCAAGTTGTGGAGGAGTGTACAAACTAGAAACTGCTGCCTCTGGTTAAGCAATAGGAGGTGTACTTCAAATATAAGCTGCAGATTAGGACTTCCTCCCTGTAGCATATGGATCAAGAAAGCTGTCTGATGGTGAACAAAGCTACCCACCCATGATAAAGAGCTAATACCTGCTGTCAATTGTCTGATGAAATGGCGCTGGCATTGGAAAATGCACAGATTTTCAAAGTGCTGACCAACCACAATTCATTGGTGTTCTTTAAGGCTCAACAACACCTATCTAGAAAAGTTGAATGGATGGGTCTTATCCAAAGGTAACCTGTGATCATCAAGTACAAATCAGGTGAATTTACTTACAGTTGACACTCTATCAAGCCTGCACAGTAAACGTCTACTCTGCATTAACGTTGAAGACCCCAATTGTACCATGTAATCATGGATATCTCTGATAAGGCTTCCTGTCTGGTACTCCAATGCATGCACAAGAGAAGGTCCTTGATAGCTAAAATCTTTTAAAAAGAGTGTATGGTACTATTACAAAAGTAACAAATTCAAAGCCCCAGGCGGGAATTGAACCTGCTCCTAGCTGCCAGGCGGGGCAAGCGGGTGGGCGGGAAGATTTGCCTGCACCTGGATTTTCTTCAAAAAGCAAAAATCCAGGTGCAGGAACCATTCTTGCCCTGGTGGCAGCTGTGAGCCTGTTCTGGGCCCCAAAAGCTACGCCCAAGCCTTGGTGGGTTTGGCTGGGCCTGGGCAGGCTAATTTTAGCTGCCCAGTAAACCCAGTTCAAGCCCACCCTCCATTAAGTAATTTGGGGTTCCCAATTGGGAACCCCTTTTTTAATCAAGTTCTTTTGCCTCAGGAATGCCTTTCAAACCAGTCCCAAAATGGCAATCAAATTGGGAAAAACCCCATAACTCCTATAGCCAAACCTGCCAGAACCAATGACCAGTCAAGCCAAGATGGGCCCCCAACAAGCCAAACAACTGTTCCTGAAGACCCCAGAAATGACCATGAAGCAGCCAACCAAACAACAGAACCTGAGATGCCAAGCCTTGCCACACAGATAGCACCAGAATAATGACCAGAGGTACTTTCATCTGAGTAAGTATATAAATCAGAAGCTTCCTGAAAAAGTTCTGTATTGTCATCCTTATCAAATAAATTTGTTATGGACCTTTGGTTCACCTATCTGTTTCCATACCTATTTTTGATACTCTTCCATCTGCATACACCCAAGCTTCAGCACCCATCCACTGGGATAGATTGCCAAACTCCAGTTGACAAAACTGAAGCCTGTGACTACTACCGCCCACCCAATGCTCCATTTGGCCCTGTGCATTTCACTGAGTATCCCCCAAACCCTGATCACAAACCCTGGACCTTGGAAGACTTGCAGTGGTACATCCGCCCAAATGCCCCCAAGGAACCCTACCAAATCATCTGTGACAGCAAAGCAATCACCACTTACCCTTTGATCTTCAACAGGAAATACAACAATCCTGCTGTCTACCTGGTCCCCATGGAACCACCCCTGACACCCAAACCAACCATCTCAACCCCACCCACTTCTGACGCCACTGGCCAGAGTAGTCAATTCCTGGGAGTGCTTTACCTGTCGCTCACAGGGTTGATTGACTCTGCCTTGCCATCAGCTGGGCCCTGGGCTGTGGCTGGGAAGGCCCTTTCCTACCTGGTAAAGTTAGGTACCATCATCTGGTGGGCCATACCAAAACCTGCTTTGTTCCTCCCCTACCTTCTGGAGCTCCATGGTACTCCTGGTATCCTGACAGGAACCCTTCATCACATAATGCCAAGCAGAGAGACTGTACCTTACCCCTACCAACACAAAATATTGACACCGCCCTCTGATGCCACAGAGGCTTTGGACCCACCTGTACAAGGAATCTAAATGAATACTTCAATAGGTGCTACCGGTAGCCAAACATGCAGGGCATCATCTAGGAAGCCCTTGGTCATCGTGAAGATTATTAGAAGCATGCTAACCCTAATGCACCCCAAGCCAGTGATGCAGTCATGATAACACAGCTGTCCAAGGTATGGGCATCAGATAATGTGGGAACCATGCCAGGAGGCAGCAAAAGCAAAAAATAAGCTATTACAGCCATTGGCTATGCCATAACATGGCCTGTAGCCCAAGCTACAGAAGGACACAAAGTGAACCATGCAAGCGGATCCATAGGCAAGGGGATATAGCCTAGTTTGGGGAAATGATCTCTGAACCCCTAGTGGAAAGCTGAACCCTCCCCTTTTGGCATCAGCCTATACCTTGGTAAAAATGGCATCAAACAATTTATGTGGCCCTTACCTTCCCCAGGAGGATGGTAGGTTGAAAGGCTAAATGGGGTGCTAGTAGAGAAATTAAGTAAGCTATCCATAAGCAACATTCATCCCTGGGCTGATATGCTTTCAACAGCACTGATGGTATGTCATAATCATGTGAACTGTGATATGATGAAAGCTCATATGAAATTTTCTATGGACATAAGATAACTGTTTTAAGTATAACTCTAGGACCATACTTACCTCTACCAAAAATTTACCTGGAGATGAAAATCCTGTGGTACAACAAGCCATGAAAGATCAAAAAGAAAAAAGGAAAGAGTGGATTGGGAAGCAATACCACTCCAGGAGGAAAGATTCCAAGTAAGAAATGAGATCTGGGTGATTAACCACAGCCTACTTAATCTGGAGCCGGGATAAGGGGACCTGGTACTGCTATAGAAGGTAGACCAAACAACACCTACCATGTGACAGGGATTGGTGCTGTACTGGATTGCAACTCATGCACCATGATTGACTCTGTCCCTGTAAAGCAAGAAACGCCTGATGTGATTCCTGACTACTGACCAACAGCACAAAGCTGGACTGATACCAGGAGCAAATCCTGGATAGTCTCAATAAAGTCCAAAAGTTCCTCTTTCTGGCATCACAGGGGGATGCCACAACCTCTACAATTACTATCCCTCAAAAAAGTTCCCTTAGAACACCTTGGTTAAGGAATAATCAGTGGCACTCTTATCAGATGTTTATGTTGTATGGGGATAAAACAGTTTGAATCCTGAGCAGAGAATTACCTGGTCAATCTCCATGGCTGCTATGATGTACATGGACAGTATATGGCTCTTTGTGATACTATATAATTCTCTATCTCTGCATCAAGTAGATACTTTGTTCTCTTCTTAACTTCCATTTATCTTGTTTTATATACTTCTTAGAAGTGTATACCTGACCTTTGGATATCACATTATGTGTTGATTGGTATAATGAGATTGATTTGGGTTTGATCTTTAAATAAATACTGTATAAAATTTCAAACAAGAGTTTTTTTTGAAAAAGCTGATCAGATATATCAGATATATTGTTTTATTGGTGCATTGCTATATTTGGCATATACCCCTGGGTTTGCTCTTGAGTTTCACACTGGATGGCAAGAAAGTGGCGCTAAATTCCAGAGGAAAAGCCTTCTCCTCCAGGATCCTTTCAGGATGAACTGGGGTTCTCAAGTTAGGGGATCCACAGCTCCTAGAAGGATTCGATTTGCATACCTAATTTAACGCATTTTGGAATTGGACAGGATTTTATCTGCCGCAGCCCTTCCTTCCTTCTAAATTCCCAAAATTGGTCTACATGAATTGCGATGTGACTTGGGGGTAATGGAATGATCTGTAACCTACCTCCAAAGTAAAAAAGAAACAAGCTGGGAAAATAAGGCAAACATCCTCACTCTACCGACGTGATGACAATTGTGGTGATCTAACTTGGAGCATCCAGATCAACTCGGATGGGATGAAGACGGGAGCGCATAGTTTATCTGGGCCTAGGTTATGGATTGGAAGAGTTGAAATGTTTCAATATGATTTATGGATTAATTTCGGGAAGGAGCATTTTTAAGTGGTGCAGAAAATTTTAATAGGTTTGTCTTTGAGACTAGTAGTAGGAGGCCGCCCTGAGGTTGCCATAACTGCCTGGCTGGGCAGGGGTGCTGGTGTATGAGGTATAGGGATTTCTCTTGGCAGGGGTTTCCTTGTACTTTGGATATATATCCTCCCTGATGGGCTCCTTATTCTCGGTTGATGGGGTAGGGTTGTTGTAATTGTTGGTGTTCTTGTCGGCGGGGGGATCGTCATAGTTTGTGCTGTTCTTCTTCTTGTCGTTGAAGTAGGCAAGGGATTTCTCATACTTTGGGCTTGGGTTTAACTTGTAGCCCATTGTCTTGAGGATTTGGAGAGTGCGCTTGCCAAAGGGGGATGTCTTCCACCCCTTCTTGGAGATGTCGTGGATTCCTTGACCGTTCATGGAGCGGCGGGTGATGAGGCGGTCGGTGGTGGTGTTGTACTTTGAGGAAATATGGGCAATCGACACATCAGAGAGGAAGGGAAGTCCAGTTTCCAGGTATACTTTCTTTTTATTCCATGTTTGGAAGTATAGTCCATTTGGCTTCTGGGCATAGTTTACGATGGATTGGGCGCTTTTGGAATGCTCTTCGGTGTACAGAGCGCGTATAGGGGAGGGAATATTGAATTTGGTATTTTCTTTGTTCATCTCATCAACCCATTTACCTATGGAGATAGCGTTACTTGTGTAGATGTGCTTCTCAAATGAATTCAGTAGCACCGTGAAGTTAACAAGGTTGTCATTGTAGGTGGTATAGTTGAAGTTTGAAAGGAAGCCCTTTTCTATTGTGAAGGTGGTGACCATCCCCATCCCGTGCAAGATCTCGTGGCAGATGGTATCGATGAGGGTGTTTTCGTTGAATCTCTGTTTGCTGGAGTATTCGTCGGGAAAGAACTGGGAGTGCTTTCCGTTGATGGAAATTCCCATATCGTAAGGTTCAATGTTTTGCGTTGTACTCTTGTAAATAGGGAGCTGCTTAAAAAGGGCTTGGGGGTAGTTGGTATCACCAATCGCTACTACCGCTGGGGTGCTTTTTCCTAAAGTGTAAGTATTTATATTGGATTATAAGTACCTGTTGTGGTTTTATCCCATGTAGAGTTTCCAGAGTAGTCGGAATAGTCAGCCTTGATGTTGACAGTGGTTTGTAAATCAAGCGCATTCTCCAAGAATATTGCCGACAGGCTAAACCCTTTCTCCGCCTGCTCACATACCCAAGCATCGTATTGGCATTTCAGATCGATCTTGAATTTTGAAGGCTTAGAAACCTCTGCCGCTGCTAGAGCTAGGAACACTACAAACAATTTTGTAAACAACTGCATTGCTTTTTTCCGCCACACCCAGCGCCCTTTTATCTCTGCCCACTGCAAACCAAGGCAAGCCTTGCGTGGAATTCCTCTTGTCACACTTGAAATAAAGCATAACCCACTCTTTAGCATTTATATTTGAAATCCTACCACCAAAATTTAGATATTCCTTGGGCACTTTCAAGAACAAATGTACAGCTCCTGGGTCCTATGCAGGATTCGCATCATTGGTCGAATGCTCCCCTTCAAACAATATCATTGGCGCACGAGTCCTAAGATTGCTCCAATCCGCATTTGAAACCAAATGTTCCAAGGAAAAAGACAAAAATGCATCCTTGACCAAGATTTACAAAAAATTATGATTTCTAAGCAACATCAGCTAAAAGCTGAAGATATAACGAGATCTGGACTTGCCAAAGCATTTTGGCGGAGTGTAACACTATTATAAATATCTTCTTGTTCAGAATTGATTGCCACTACGTAATGTATGTCGACATCACAATAGGAGCCAAACTTGTGGATTTATGAATCAAGCTGGATTCTAAATAAAAATCTTAATCAACCAGGCTGTGAGAAAAGCTTTATGACACCCGAATACATGAGCAATGTAAACCAATGCAAAGCAAGGCTTGGAGTAGGATCCCAAGCGGCATCGCATTCAGATCTCCATGAACCATCACCTCTAACTCGTTAAATGCAAATCACACTCTTGGCCAAGTTCCTTGCATTGCTTGGCGTAAGTTAAGATCCAATTTACTTCCACCGAAACAAACTCCAACCGTACTAAGGGTAGGCTGCTTACGCCAAGCCCCAGACAGCCGCGGCTAGCTCCTGGCTCCAGGTCACTTTTCAAAATGTATATTTAAACTATTTAAATATGAAAAGCCCAGTTCTGACTGCAGCGGCCCAAGGCCGAAGCATTCCTACGCAAGAGCGAGCGATGTATCAATCCAAGCTGATCTAAAACCTCGAGTTCACCCATGCAGCCCATGGAGCTAGCCGGTTTTGGCAGACTTGTTGAACCCCTAGAGCAAACCCATGGGAGCCTACCGCGATAAGAAACCCCTATACCCAGCTCGAACTTCACCAAGCCACGAGCCATTTGGCAAACCGAGCCTCGCGAAATCGAAACCCAAACCAGAAAGTTCCCAAATATAGCTCCCATTCAACTTCCATCTTGGGTTATTACCCAACAGTTTATATCCATTAAAGTATCTAGATAATAGTCTATAAACACTTTAATTACCAAAAAATATTTAACCTCATCACATTTCACCACTTATTGCAAATAGGCTAAACTAACGCATATCAGACCGGGCTGCGCTAGGCCGCCCAAGAGCGCTTTTTTATGCACACTCTTTCAAAAGCTCCAAGCACTGGTGGCGTGAAGTTTAGCAGCATTGAAAAACCTAAACGCAAGCCCAACTAGCAGCATCCCCTAAAGCCTATAAATGTGAAGCATAAATTGCCAATTTTTTTAATTAAACCAAGTCTATTGAAGATGAAGCATGTTTTGTCAAACCACCTGGTACGAAGAATTGGAACTAGAGTTGAATCTACAATCTAGTTCTTGTTTTATGGCCACGGGTCAAATGATCCAGATTACATAATACTATCATCGAGGCAACAGCGTCCATGGTGCCAACGCTAACACTATTTTAAAGTCTGGATTTTGTTTTTAAAAGTGTGACATCTCCAGTTTAACTAATTTTAAACTTCACCCTGAGCTTTTTTAATTCAAAGAATATTCAATACCCATACAGTACCCTTAAATGACCCCAAGTGCTCAAAAATGCAACAACCGTACCATGATGGTATGGACAAATAGCTGATCGTTCCTGAGTTTCCCATGCAAATTACACTCTTTGCAGCATAGGCTTTTTAAGTTGCAAAAAATCTCTATTAACACAAATTTAGCTCCTACAGTAGTTTTCGAAGAGGTGAAGATAATTTTAACCCCCAGATCAAAGCAGGAATTTTCAGTCAAAAAACAAGGCCACACCGGCCTCATATCTATTGCTAATCACTATAAATAAGACCTCGTTTAGTTTTTGACTGATCTAATTTGATCTTTAGGTGACCTTTTTTGCTTACCCTCACCACTTGGAAAGCTACTGTATAGCTATATAAAATATAGAAAGAACTAAAGTATATTGATGCTTATCTGATCAGCCCCATATACCAGCAACCAAAAATACCATAATAATTAACTGGCAGATCAGTAAAGTTTATAGTGTCACAACTCAACCAACGGTAGTCCAGCATTTAGATTTGGGGATACAGCATTACAAATAGAAATGACATAAAATAAAGATAATATATTAGCTTCATTCAGGAGGCAGTAGTCAATCTACCATAAAAAGAAGCCACTCATCCACCAGGGGATAGCTTTGTCGCAGGATCCAGGTACAGTATGAACATCAAATAGGTAATCAAGGGATCATCGCCTGAAATCAGCTGGGCTCCTGATTAGATATTTCCTGCATTTTTATACCGGCAGAAGGATTTCCCATATCATTAGATGCATCATAAACCAATTCTGTGTCCACCCCTGGGTGTTGTAAGACGTGTTTGAAGGCACTTTATCAAAACCATTTATTACACCCCATCCCCCCAGTTTTTTTAAACCAGGATTAAGATTATCAGAAGGTCCAGAAAGTTTTTCATGAACTTTCCTGGTCAGCTACAGCACAGAAGGGGCAGTCAGTTGTAAGTGAGCTTCTTGGTATTATCTTGAACATCAAGCTGATAGGTGTGAAAGTCATAGCTTACTGTTTTGTAACGGCCCAGGTGGTTGGGCTTTAGTTTTAAAGTGGGGGGAATTGGGGCATAAGCTGGATCACTCACAGTATAACCAGCTTCCAGGTGCTAGGCTGTAGTGTTTGGCTCTTGAGGATAAAATCCCAGAAGAAAAGCTGGAAACCTTTTCCACAAAAGGTTTGAGGGTTAAAGCTAGCCTTGGTTTAGTCTTCAGAGCAAAAATAAGGGGATATAACTTAATTTCCTGGAACAAATAAATGAAGTTCCTTCTTAATAAACAAAAAATAAATAAGTTGAAATTATAAAAGTCAACACAAATATGGATAAAATTGTCTTCATTTTGAAAGAGGATTCTACCTATATAGCTCTTGGGCCTTAGATTGTTCACCAGATAAACAAGGGTCAAGTTGGGCTTAAAAATGTACCAGGATTGGAACAACCAAGGTAGCATAATCCTGAATGTGTGAATATTGAAGTTGATCCATTTGCAAAAAGGGGCAACTGTTGTACT
Organism: Entomophthora muscae; assembly: GCA_014839935.2. Classification (NCBI taxonomy): domain Eukaryota; kingdom Fungi; phylum Entomophthoromycota; class Entomophthoromycetes; order Entomophthorales; family Entomophthoraceae; genus Entomophthora; species Entomophthora muscae. The sequence continues at coordinate 8,553 of QTSX02006053.1, read as the reverse complement.
CAAAAGAAACCCCAACCAAGTCTTTGAAAGCATTACAATACAAAGTCCATAATAAAATAGCATTTCTGGTGCAATTTACACCATAAGCTACCCCATTGACCTAATATTGCTCAATTTTGCAGGCTTTGGTGCGCCATTGTGCCAGCAAGGAAGTGACTGTAAGGGGTGGTTTGGCCAGAAATATGTATTTAAACTTGCCCTAATCCACTTGGATAATGCAAATAGCGTTACTAAAGGCCAATATATGGGACTGAACCCTGTACATTAGTTGGTTCTGATAGCTAGGATGAGTAGGGTGGTTGAAAAATGTTTCTTTCAAGGGGTGTTTGCATATTTATGGGACAGCTTAATAATTATCTCAACCTGCAACCTATTCAATTTTCCCACTTGGCCATTGCTGGTGTGTGATATGGGGATATAACCACACATTCCAGGGTGTTATTCACTCAGTTTGCCTTGATGATGTTGCTCACAATTTTTAACCTCTCATCTGTGATGAACGCTTTAGACAACCAAAGCATATCACATTCTACTTGTCAATAAAGAAGGTGATGGTTGTGGCAGTGTGGTTAGTGGATGTCCAAGCTTCAGAACATCATGTAAAATAATCATTGGTTGTCATAATTTTCTTCTTCACTAGTTTATCTTCAGTTAAGGGTCCTACAATTCTAAGAGCCTATGACTCAATTGAGTTTGTAGTGTTGATGGGTAAATCTGACTTTGGCGGGGAAGTCTTGTGTGTATTCTTCTTGCACAACAACTTTTTCCCAGTGAACCAGGATTTCCTGGATCACATGCACCCACCAGACCTTAGTTTCATTATTTCAAATAGGTTACATGTCAGGGCCCAAAAAAATTCTGTCAAGGAATCAAACAACATCTCATCAAAGATATAGTAATTTGTAATCACATGGTTACCAAATTGGTTTAAAAAATAAGGTTTCAGTAATTTAAGCCTCTATCCCACAAAAACATAATCAATGCTGGGGGGAAGCTTGTTTTGGGAGGCACCCAGATAAAGTGTTGTCAACTTTCAAAAACAATTCCAATTTGCTAAAAACCTCAGGAGTTGGGGATTTTAGCCTCCAAAAGTTACCAAAAGGATCACAAGGTTTGAGCCAAGCACCAGGACCTAAGAATAGCATTTTTCCACCCCTGAGCAACCAACCAAATGATGGCAATGTCTGAAAATGATGACATGTGACTAGCCAGCCAATCAGGATTCCTTAACCAGCCAGAGCCAATTCCCAGCAGTAAATATCTGGGGAAGTTAGAAATACCTCCTTGTTGACATCTCTAAACAAACAGCTGTTATTTAATGCAATCTGAGCATTTGAATATTTATAGGAGTTTATTATATCATTAAAATTTTATGCTTTTAGTACTGTCAAACAGAGTTTACTTGCAGCTCCAACACCAGCACTAGGAGACTGATCAAACTATTGCTGCTTCTGTTTACCCAACTTTGGCCCTGTCTCTCAATCCAGAGCACTATATCAGGAAATTATTCCTGCTTCTTTACCCCATTCTCCTTCTAAGGTATTTACCAGCTTTGCCAAATTTCCAACTTACCCCGCCAAGACAACTCATGAGTGCCGCCGCAGAAGAACTCTCCTTGTCACCACCATTTTATCATGTGACTACAGCAAGCTTGGGCTTCCCTATCTTTACCATGCTGGGGCTTTCTGAACAGATGATTTCCCACATGATAGTATGACGCCTGTTGTAAATTAGATTGCATGGATAGAATGGTCAAGGCTATTGGTGGAATTAATTCTGATGGTCAAGGCTAATTCAGTTTGCACTCAAATTTGTCGGATCCTACAGATTTTCATCCCTTAATTAAATTTGGATGTTACAACATTCTGGTCAACCTTTCACATCCTGATGGGTTGGGTTTGGGAATTGCTAGTGGCTTCTGTAATGGGTAGCTGCAACTGCAGCCCACTCTGGAGTAATGTGCACCCACTCTTCCCTGTCAGATCATCTGGATCATCCCTAAAAGGAAGGAATGCGGATGCAAGAGCCTGGTGGATCCAAGAAGATGGTGCAATGTTCCAAACAATTATACAGGTGTTAATAACACTCCTGCAGCCATTGTGAAGCTTTCCTAGTATATAACTTTCCTTCTTTCTCCAATAAAACATATAATTTTATACATTAACCTATTACCTTTAGCTCTACTCAGTTGTTACCTTAGAACTAAAAGGTAAAGACTCTAGAGATAAAGGCTGGTATTAATCCATGTTTAGGCCTACAACCATACTCTTACAAGCTAGCACTTCAGTTGTTAACCTCCAAGATGTCCATAAAGCCCAAAACACAACATTGGTGCTCACTCCTGACATGTATCAAACTGGAAACAACAAACCTGCAGGACCCCCCCCCACTGTGGCCCTGTTTCATCCCAGGGAGAAAATGGCCCCCTTTATGCTTCTGCTTTGGCATACCAAAGAGGCATACTCCAGCAGACACCAGAGTTGTCCTTCCTGAAAACTGCCAATCAGGATGGTACTCCCCCAAACCCCCAGGAGCTGCCTGCACTTAGCCAGTTTATGGGAGATGTACAGAGACCTCCTACCATCCAATGCTACAAAACCTTGAAATTAAATGTGACTATACCTAATCCAGTTAATGCCAACATAGTTCCCTCCTCCCAGACCTTGGACTCCACTATCCAATGAATGGACAAAGGAGCAGTTCAAGATAGGGAGAACTTGGCTTGCCTGGCAATCCTGCCAGCCTATGGACCCTCCATCAGAAAGAGGTTCCAAATCCTGAGCCATACCACCCCCAAGCAACTCAAGAAGGACATGAAGACCATTGACCAGATGAAGGAGTGCCTGTACTACTTTGTACCCCCGCTATCTGCTATAATCAAGTCCACCTAGCCTGACAAGAGAATTTACTTTTGCACCAAGGCCTGTTGATTGAAGCTCAGCAGAACTTCCTGCAGACGCTATACTCTGACCTAAGTGCCAACTTTGGGTTGGTTAACCAGCAAATTGCTGAGCTATTCAGAAGCCAGATGTCTTCAACCGGATTCATGAAATCTATGGAGCAATTGTTCCATAACTACATCCCCCAGGTGGTTCAGCAGATCCTGAGCAACTATGGGTTGGACCCACACTGAATCTCTGTAGTGACTGGAAATGTCAAAATCTTCAGGGACCTCTTCCAAGCCATTGTACAGGAACTGGAGAAAATTACTCTGGGCCCTACCACTGAGGAGTCCACTGGGAACAATACCAACATGCTCCATAAGGAGATAATGGAACTCTTTGGACACTTCCCCTCCTTGAAAAAAGACGTCCATGAACTCCAACAAGATAATACCTTCTTGTATGGAGATCTCCGCACTTTTCAGGCCCAACTGGCTTAAGGGCTCAAAGACCTCAAGGCCGTTCATTCTGGTTCTAACTGTGACCAACAACAACAGTCTGCCTTAGAACAGGTCAACCAAAACTTTGCTGAGACCACCTGTCAACAGATTCAAGGGTTGGAGGATGAAGTGGATGGACTGGTAAAGGAAAACCAGGTCATCAGAGAAGAGCTCAAGGACATTAGAGCCACTTTGTATACTCTCCAGGTCCAAATTGACTGTCTTACTGCTCGCCTAACAGTCTCCCCTCTCAGAGGGAGAACAGTACATTATGAAGAACCTAGGTTCATTAGTGGACTTTCCTTGGGAAGCCAGGCACACTCTGCTGGCAATGAATCTTACCATAGCTATGATGAAAATGATGCTGCCCAAAGAAGTGTCCCTAGGAACATCATGATGACTGAAGCAGTACTGGAGAGCAGTGGCAATCCCCTAGCTAACCCTAAATAAACCAGATTACAGGAACGTCAGGCTGCTTCAGAAGCCAGATACCAGGCTTCCAGAGGCAAATGCTCCCCCATCCAAAGATCTTTCAATACAAGCACTGTGATCCCTAACTTTAAGCCTTTTAACATGCTTAATTTTGATAGGAAAAGCCATATTAACATGTTCTTGAAACTGTATGAAAATACAATTTATGGGGCTGATGAGGCAATGAAGAGCTCTCCTATCTCCAACTGCTTGGATTCTGAGATACAGACCATCATCATGCCCAGACTCCCAGAACGTGGATGGACCTTTGCCAATGTCTTAAAAGCCTTAATGGATGAATTTGGCTGTGAAGAAGCCCTCAAAAACAGAAAGATGGACTTTGTGGAGGGAATCATCAAGAAAGGAGAGACCATGCAAGAGTTTGCAGATATTTCTACCTAGAAGCCCAGACTCTGATCTCCCTGAAAGCTGCTTCATTCACTGATGTTAAGTCCGTCCTGCTCAATGCAGTACAACCTAACAAGAAACTCTCTCTTGCCTTGAAGTCTGGAATCTATGGAGCTCACAATGTCTCTGATCTAATTTGCCACCTCCTCACCTTCAAGGATGACTTTGAATTTACCATGCCCTCTGGACCAAGAGCATCCCAGGAGGGCAGAAACAAACTCTACTCCTCTGATAAGCCCAAGACTGGTGAAAGCTCATCCACTCAAGGAACAGTTGGTACCAATAACACCCGTATATACTACAAGTGTGGGAAACCAGGTCACGTGTCTAGAGAATGCAAGCAACCTGTGTCCAAGGTGCACCACATAGGAACATAGTAGTATGACTCTAAAGAAGATTGAGAGGATGAAGAAGCTTCTTAAAATGAGGAGCCAAAAAGCTGCTGAGCAGCCAAGATGATGAGAAATTGTCAGGATTCACCTTTTAGCTGCTATTCTGTTTTTTATATTTGCTTTGTCTAAATTGACTTATAAGTATTATCTGTTTTTTAATCTGTCATTTATTTATAATCCCCTATTCTTCCTCTTCATTTTCCATATTTAATTTTCAAATTTGGCCCTGTATAAGCCTTATTATGATCTAAAGTTTGGTTAATACTATTTTTGGATTTCCTTACCTCTTGCCACCCGGTTTCAAACCCTGACCTACTCAAGAAATATTAGAAGTTTGGCTCCAAAAGTTGTACTTTCACTATACGCTTTTCTTAAGCTTTGGACTAGTTTTCCCCAACTTTTTGCTTGCTCTTACCTTAGGAGCTTTGCTGTAACTGTCTTCTTCTCCTTCTGGTCCCCTTTACCTTGAATTTAACTATCATAAGTTAAATTTCAAATATTGATGTCTCCAGCTTCTTTTTTGTCAAGAGTTTCTCTAACCAAAAATGTTTAAGCTCTCCATCCCAATTTCTGCATCTCATAAACAAAGCAAAATAAAAGGCTTGATTTTTCCAGTCTCAACACTAAGTTGAAATTGTTTGACTTGCACCTCAAAAAGGTACTTGTTAGGTTTTGTGGCTTGTTTTTCTTTCCAATTTTAGTTTAGGTTTGAATCTTTGATCCCATGATTCCTTTTGACTTTCTTCTTCACCAGCTAGGTAGTTTTTATAGTAGTATACACAATTTGATTGTTGATAGCTTTAATCCTCCCACTAGTGCAGAACAATTCCCAGACTTAGAAATTGACTTTTTGACCAAATTGTCTGTCATTAAGACTGGACTCTATTTTATCTTCTTAGGGTTAATAAGCTGCCTTAGTCCTTATTTTACCTCGTTTAAGCTTTTAGGAGCCTTAGTACAGTTGCTACTGCAGACCTTGCCCACCTTTTTGTATTTGACTAATATAAATATCACTGGGTTAAAAGTTTTAGTCTATGTCGTAACTGTGCTGTTTTAGCAGAGTTACAAGGGGAAAAATATTTAAAAAATAGATAATAATCTTTATTGTGAGATAGTGATTATATAGTTCATGTGAATCAAGGATAACAGGAACATGATTAGTGATCACACGGCTGGATGGAAGAAGGGGGTGGCTTGATCCTGATAATGAGTCAAGTGCCAAAACGCGGTATCCACCATAAAGGATCATCATCTGTTCATGTTGATGGATTTGGTAATTTGAGTTGACTTCCTAGTCTGGCTTTGAGTAAACGGGTAATTAAATGCAGGTCACAACCCTTCTTGGTTGGGACCTTGCTGGCAGGTCAAGCCTGCGGTTTTGACACCCCCCAACTGAAGGTTGGCCTCCTCTGGGGGAAGGTTGTCAGGTAGGTTGTCAGGAGCCCGGGCGCCATATTGAACTAGTTGCTGTTATGTGGCGGGCAGGGCGGTTTCTTGTTGTTTCTGTCTTGCTTTGCAGGGTTGTAGGCAATCATGGTGTAGGGTCTTGTCTTGCTTATGTTTTCCAAGCCCTTGCACAATGTAAGTGTTATTGTCATTTACCTTTAGAATGATTGCTGGCCCCACTTTCTTGGGTTGTAGTTTGCTTTTGTCAACATTCATGACCCAAACTTTGTCCCAAACTTCATGTCTATTGCAGATAGGGACAAAGGTCTTTTGTAGACATTCATTTTCCCTTTCTGTTTGCTTTCTGTTGGCCTCTATTGCATGAGGGTCAGAGCAAGGGGGGACTGTACTTGGAATTTCTAGTTTAGGTCCTGTCAATGTTTGAATGATATTGGGCTGTGTGCTGTATACCAGTTCAAATGGGCTTTTCCCAGTGGATCTGTTCACTTGGGTTCAACACACAAGTAGTGCATTTGGTAGCTGCTTATACCAGTCTTCAGGTCTCCTGGTGGTGAGTTTGGCTAAGGCTTGCATGAGGCTACCATTAAGACGCTCTACACGTCCATTGGCCTGTGGGTGGTATGGTGTTGTTACGGTGTGTTTGACCCCATTTTTGCGAGGTATACATTGGTTGTTTTGGAGGTTAACTCTTTCCCTCCATTGGTTATCAGGAGTTCTGGCTTTCCAAACTTGCTGATTATCTCTTTGCCAATAAATTGTTGTACATCATTACCAGTGTGTGCCTTTACTGCTTGGACTACTGGCCATCTTATAGCAAATTTGATGGTGGTGATGATATATTTCTTGTTGTGTTTTCCTGGCATGGGGCCCACAACATCAAGAGCCATACCTTGAAAGGTAGTTGTGTGGTGATGGGAAAAACTGAATTTTGAGGGTTTTTGCTTTTGGAAAATTTCTTGCATACCTCACATTGGTCTAGGACTTTCTGAAAATTGCAATATAAGGTTAGCCACCAGGCCTTATGCTTAAGAAAATCATATAGGATTTGAATCTTGGTATGTCCAAGGTCTCTGTGATAGTGTAGGATGGTGTCTACTTGCTGATGCGTGGGGATGTAGGGAATGGTTGTGCCGTCAGACATTTTTCTGTGTAGGGTCCCATATACGTCAGCAAATAGATGTTCATTTTCAATAACTGTCTCCTTTTTTATGTTGGTTATGCTGGGGGAAACCTTTGTCTTTTGTTTGTAGTACTAAGAGAGGCCAGTCTGGGTTTAGCCCATTTCCCCCCCTTGAAGCACGGACATACAGGCGGGACAGGGTGTCTGACATGGCAAGCTCAGCCCCAGGTCTGTACTGGATGAGCATGTTAGATCTCTCCAATAGCTCCATCCAGCGAGCTTGGCAAGGCAACCAATTTGCTTGTGTCTTGAAATAGATGAGCAACTTTTAGTCCTTTAATGCTGTGAATTCTTCCTGCTGCTCTAGGTAAAATTGCCATTTGACTAGACAGTGTACAATGGCCAACAGTTCTTTGTTGTGGATAGAGTATCAACACTTGTGTCAAAACTGCAGGCTCAACCCGCCAGCAAGGTTCCAACCAAGCAGGTTTGTGACCTGCAATCTGATTATCTGGTTACCCAGAGCCAAACCAAGAAGTCAACTCAAATTACCAAATCCAACAAGATGAACAGATAAGGAAACTATATGGTGGATGGCTTGTTTTAGCGCTTGACTCATTAACAGGATCAAGCCACCCCCTTGCCCATCCAACTGTGTGACCTATGCTCATGTTCTAACTAACTATGGATTCACTACCACTATATAATACTTATCTCCCAATAAAGAATATCATCTAGTTTTCAAATATTTTTCCCCCTTGTAACTCTGCTAAAACAGCACAGTTACAGCATTGGTAGCACAGGTAGGTTCTCCATCCTACCTTATCTTAAAAAATTCTGCCTGTTGCTTGCACATGCCGCGGCCAACAAATACTTGATAGAATCATGTCTGGCCTCCTGCCTGACTGGACCCCGTATACTCCTGGTACTGTGATACCTGATGGCTTTGTCCTGTACCAGAATACAGTGATCCCGCTACACGCTTTCAATGCCATGTCTGCACAAGGCTTTTTCCAGGCTCCCACATCCATGCCACAATCAACTGACAAGAATGTCATGCCAGCTTATGTATCCCAGAGACTTTGAAGTGCTGCCTTGGAACCTTTTGCAGGTGCCAACAACGACAACACCGCCGCCTGGATCCAGTCTGCGCAAAGGAAGCTAACTCTGATAGAGTGCCCACAGAAATTCTGGATTGCGGAAATCTCCATCCGACTCACGCATGACACTGGTACCTGGTGCAACAAGTGACACAAGGAACACACTGAGAAGAAATGGTACACGTTTAAGCAAGACTTCTTGGCGAGGTTTGTGCTGAAAGATACCGCACTCATTATCATCTGCCAAGTGAAGAACCTGACGCAGACTGGCAC